>ATSW01002555.1:0-11476 GCA_000444245.1 Botryllus schlosseri | reverse complement strand
GTCTCAGGGACCAATGCTGGCGCAGACCCGCAACCGCCAGGTGGCTGCTACGCCACTGGTCCGGCCATGATAGTTTTGCGACGTGCTACCTTTTTTCGACCGACTAACGTGTTCTTTTCCGTCAGGCATCGTGGACCAGCACGCCGGCGCGCCGAAAAGCGTGGTCAAGCCCAAGTCGTCGATATCGAGAAAGTCGTCGTCCAACTCTTCGAAGAAACATTGATCGCGCCGCGTTTGAAATGTCTGCTACTGTTTTGTTTTCTTTATGTGTCATCAAACTGGAGGCTATGTATAATATAAGGATTGATTCGAAGCGAAACGTACAATGGATTTCGTATATGAGCTGTTAGTGCGGTGTCCAGGTTAGCTGTGGCCTCCCAGTTCGATTTCTAAACGAGCTGCGGTGGTCTTCACGAGTACTTCTAGGCGAGCACTGTACGATTTCTTTGCGAGCTGTGGCATCCTGCACGATTTCTAGACGGGCTGTGACCTCTCTGTGCGATTTCTTGGCGGGCTGTGGCCACCTCGTATGATTTCGGAGCGAACTGTGGCCTCCTGAACGATTTCTAGGCGAACTGTGACCTACGCGTATGATTTCGGGGTGAACTGTGGCCTCCTGAACGATTTCTATGTGAGCTGTGCCCTCCGTGTATAATTTCGGGGCGAACTGTGGTCTCCTGAACGTTTTCTAGCCGAGCTGTGGCCTCTCCGTACGATTTATTGGCAAGGTGTGGCCTTCAGTAGATTTCTAGGCGAACTGTGGCCCGCTGAACGATTACTACGCGATCTGTGGCGTCCGCATATCATTTTGAGGCGAACTGTGGCCTACTGTACGATTTCTAGGCGAACTGTGGCCTCCTAAACGATTTCTAGGCGACCTGTGGCCTCCGTGTATGATTTCGGGGCGACCTATGAACGATTTCTAGCCGAGCTGTGGCCTCTCCGTACGATTTATTGGCAAGGTGCGACCTTCTGTGCGATTTCTAGGCGAACTATGGCCTACTGAACGATTTCTAGGCGAGCTGTGGCGTCCGCGTATGATTTCGAGGCGAACTGTGGCCTCCTGAACGATTTCTATGTGAGCTGTGGCCTCCTGCACGATTTCCAGGCGAGCTGTGGCCTCCACGCATGATTTTGAGGCGAACTGTGGCCTTCTGAAGGATTTCTATGTGAGCTGTGGCCTCCGCATACAATTTTGGGGCGAACTGTGGCTTCCTGAACGATTTGGAGGCGAGCTGTGGCCTCGTGAACAATTTCTTGGTGAGCTGTGACTTCTCTGTACGATTTCTAGGCGAGCTGTGGCTTATGTGTATGATTTCTTGGTGTGCTGTGATCTCCGCGTATGATTTTGGGGTGAACTGTGGCCTCCTGAACGATTTCTCTCCGAACGAATTCCAGTCAATAATGCTATTGCGGTTTTGTCGCACCAAATCGAAGTGGATCTTCACCGGCCCCTCATTGCTGCTTACATCATCATGTCCACTGCAACATGCATAAGGAAATATATTTGGAAGCAATACGGAAGAGACGAAGCATAGCAAATATTAGAAGAAATTCTTGTGATAGTGACTTTATTCATGTTACATTCCAGAAATGGGTATGGTGAATATATGTTGCCGATATTATAGAATAGCAACGTAACCATAGCATTTGTTATGAATATAATTTTATGCCGCCATAATAATGGTCCCACGAACCAGGGGTGGCCTCTGTGCTGTGCTCGGTCTTCAGTCGGTAAATCAAATTGTGGTCACGCACAAGCTGTACCAACTATTTGGACGCTTTGAAACTACCCGACGCGACCCTTGATCTGCTACTTGTCGGCAGGAACGAATTGCTACTCGAATACGTACTGGTTCCACCGGAAAACCAATGCTGCGGAAGGTCAAGCTCGGATTGAAATTGTGCTGTGATGAAACGCGAGATTTTGTTCTCACCTGTTGTCGGAAATATCCAGCAGCAGCTGATCTGACCTCGCCGCTCAGAACGCAACAGAAGAGGAAAATAAAGAAGCCCTGTGAGTGACGTAATTAAGGTTGAATAGATTGTTATATGTCGGAGGCTCTGGAGGTGCTTCTCCTTGACCGGAGTATACCCAAGTACTCTTGACAACCCCTGCCTTTATATAGTACATCAGATGGAATCCGATTACCTGATCAATTGTTGGCTAGTCTATTGGGCCTGTGAGAGAGATAGATAGATAGAGAGAGAGATGATATTCTTTTTCGCCTGCACTATCGAGATGCTTTAACGACGGAATTGCAATACGGCCGTGAGGTCATCTAGTCTGCAATCATAAGGTCTCCCCATGGACGCCATTAACATGTCGGAAAAGATAACACGTTATCCAAACACAGGAATCCGCCAAACGACGACCATTTCCATTACGTTGCACATACTAAAATGGTAGCATCAGCAAAACAATGCTTGATTTCGACAGGATCAATCGCACATTGCTAAGTAATGAATGCCCAAAACTATGTAGGTGAGCCGTNAATGGAAAATTCTTCTTACCTGGGTAGAGTTTAAAATTGTAAAAATATACAGCAAAGTAGNATGGGTTGCAGATTGCGGGATCAAGCCTAGTAACCACGGCAGTCCGAGAATCGGCATCAGTATCGTTACGCCTTTCAGACATTTTCTACACGAAAAGACACGCAAACTCAGCGTACATATACACAACAATATATTCACCNNCAGAACACAAACTTGATGTGCTTCTCTTTGCGTTGTTCAGTCGTGGGTCGAAACATGTTATCATCCTTCGTCGTCTTTGCAATAATGACCGTCACTTTCACCAGTATCGCGGAGTTAACCTTACGAGAAATATGATAATTGTGGTGGCGTATATATTCCATAAACATGCGGCCTACTCAAAAGAGTACGGAACTACAGTTGAACATTTACTTATATAGAATTAGATACACTATATCACTTTCAGAAGAAGTTTGTGCCATTTCAGAGAAGTGGGTCGGTTCCACGAGCGTGGCNATAAAATTGAAAGGCCCCTTACAAACGAAATCAACGAACCTTTATACCAGTCGTAAAGAGGTGGTCACCGGTCAGTGACGAAGTACTTCTACTTCTTCGGAGTACTCAAGTATGTTTCGCCTATACTTTCAAGTGNTTATGTTTATAGACGATTTCTACATATTCTTGAATTTGTCTTTTTGACAAAATTTCTTTCATTGTACACTTTGGATTTTNAAACGGAGAAAGTAATATTGTGATAACTACAAGTATTCATCACATTTATGAATAGAATCAATGTAAGAATCAGGTAAAATAGCCCGTGTATCGCAGTAACTGAATATATTTTCGTAGATCACGCCTTTTTACATGTAATTAGTCATTTCGTGTTCGTTAGTCGCAAAGATGAGTGGTTTTCACTCCTTTTCTGTCTTGACAGAGGTTGTAAATTGCTACGTTTACCTGCAATCGACTAGATAGTTCCAACATTCCTTATAAGTCTACTTGAATAGCAACGCTGACTAGTTCACCCACATCTGCAGATGTGTAATTTTGGATGAGGATTGGATGTAATCGGATGTGAAAATGAGTTTTCCAAGCATTTGGATTCGGGAACAGGACTTCGNCGCCAGTAACATAACCATTAACCATGCNACCTAATTGTCCGAGTTTGCAAATTTTCAATCTAGCAAGGTCCGAAGATCGANATAACAAAAAAAAATCGTAANCAGCTCACAAAGAGTACACACGCAGCCGGAATTATCATCGCCCAGATTAATCCGCTGGAGGAGCTCAGCCAGCACCATTCNATGACTTGGATTTCCGGCAACGAGTCGATGTTTTGCGGATCATCTTTGTTACGGCAGCTCATTTNGCCAACACCTTCCAAGTAACATGTCGGATAGGGCTGTCTCGTGATACCGTACGCCAAGGAAATGCCTGATATTATTCCCGGAACAACTGTGATAAATCGAGCGTTTGTTTTAGTNACGGAAGTATAGGCATTTGAGCATTGTTTTAGGCAACTGTATTCAAAATATACGCTTATCTGTACTGTAAAAGACAAGATTACGAGTTTTTCGGAGAGATGGCTAGTATTTGCAATTTTCACGCAAGTGGTAACAATCATACTGACATTTATCCTGAATAGGATAAACATGTCATGTCTGATGCTAAACAATGGGGAGAAATCAATAAAACTTTGCCCGTGGATTAATGTTCATGATTTGGACAATAACTTATTGTTNAGATCTGGTGAATACGACTCCCCGATTTACAGCACTCCATGAATATTCCATTTTACACAGCAAGAGAAACCTTTGACAGCATTAGCACCTTCAATCAGTGCATTAATAAAGCCAGTGACCGAAGTAATCTGCAATAATNTAAGTTATATTCGCAGCGCATGCATGTGGTTCCCCCCCCACTCACACTTGAGTAATTAGCTAACACCAGACCTCTTTTGATTCATACGGTTCGCCAGTAACGTANGTATAAATCGCATATGTGCAATGTGCATAAATGCGTCAGGTCCTGCGCGCCTGCCAATTATAGCAGAACTTCATTCGCCATGGACCAGTGAACGAATACTCACCCCACCCGACTAGGTATCGGAAATACTTGGCGCGAGAGTCATTCTGAAACACATGGACGATGGACATATANAGCGTCATCCCCTCAACCAGCATCCAGCAGAAAGCGGATAAAAGCGAAAAATGTGTCAAGAACGCCACGGCAATGCACGGGACAGCGTCTGAATTCTGGATTTGAAAAGACAAATGTCCNTTAGGCAAAACCCCGCCTGTAACTTCCGATTTTTTGGCTTATGACACGATATATCTTTTCTGTTCGTGTGGCATGTGCCCGTATTGTACATCACCTTATTTTTCTCAGCAAACACCGTAAATATCTGCGTCACATGGAACACAATTAGACTGATGACAAGATGAGTATGCGCGTCGATACGAGATGACTTCAGCCTCGATCTTAGCGCTACAAATGCAATCTGTTATAAGAGGAAATAGTAATGCATCTCGATCACGCAAGGCANCATCGCAAATTCCAATACCAAAGACAAAACGAGGCAGACAAGCGAAACGCCTTCGCCGATGTACGAGATGAGGGTTAGGTACCTTACGTCTTCTTTCCGGATCTGTGCGTGAGAATTTATGGAGTTATTATATCGCAATATTATGTTCTCCGAGCCGTCGCAATATATTACCGGGACGACTTTGTGTTTTTAGGTTTGGTGTTGGTGCTGTTTCGACATCAAGTCGTTTCACACCAGACCGGTATTCTTTTTATGGTTTCTGAACTGCCCACTTATATGACACGGCCCCTTTTGTTATAGGTTTTTGATGACACGGCCCCTTTTGTTATAGGTTTTTGTATGATATCGGTAACGCGGTACTTCCTATGCTCAAGAGGTAATGGTTTTAGACTGCTTTCACTTCTACTAAACAGTCGTCAGTTTTTTTGGCAAGTTTATAATACCTAATCGATACTTCTATACTNGTGTAGCAGACCTACTAGAGCAGCAATGATAACTATGTGACCACCTCCGCTCGCAACTTACTTTTGGAGGAACCGGCTGGAGTAAAATGGCGAAGTTTGTGGTATGCTTGCACGAACAATGCACGTAATTTCGCACTCGGTCCACCATAGCCACTTCGCATCCCCTTAAAGAGAGTAACTNGTTTCAAAGCNACGCAGCATAATGGTCAGGGAATAGGGCTGNAGCAAAAACAATCCGGTTGAGGATGTAACTGTCAGTATTTCGCATTGATGACAAAGCTAAAAGTTATACACGTCGATTTACGTGCCAGGGACTAAAAGCCCGAATGTCCCCTCCAAATTTCTCGACTTGGGCATTATGACGCCGTTCGTTTTGTTGACAATATGCGTGACGTCACGTCACTATTGTAAAAATCGCCCCTCCCCCATTTTTTAAAGCTTGGCTTCGCCTATATGCTCATTGCTCACAAAACATGTAGGCCTACCTTGCCAGGTGTGTTTATAACTAGGCCTATAGACACCCAATGCTCTAGATGAGTGCCCTATACCCATCCTATGTTACANCCGCATTACATATATTCGGACTGCAAGTATAGNCTACATTGTAAACCGTAGACTACAATTGTACACGAATCTTACTTGCTATCCCACGTCGACCGACCAGGCTTTCCNTGAACGAGGTAATTACAACTGAAATAAAACTTCGGCGTCGTTTGATTCGGAGCAGGTATGTCCGATGTATTGAAGTGAATGGAAAAACGGACTGCTACAGGACTTTTTCCGTTGCGGCTTATAATCGAAGCGGACAAAATCGGTGAAGTTTCCAGATACTGAAATAAAGGTAACGGTGAGTAGCTATATCGAATATTATAATCAGTGACCCTAATCGCCTAGTAAAGGACTGCATGAGAACTATCGATTTCAATCATCGACACTGCTGGGTCCTGTTTTTGTTCAGAATCATTGCAGCTGTCAAGGCTTTACGCATTTGAATATAGGGAAACGTGATAACGGACCCGCCACAAAACTTACGACCGCCCATAGAGCTATGAAGGNGGTTAGTTTTGAATATAGATCTTGAAATAAAATCGCCCCTACAACTACACCGTCTCATTTGTGCCACGTTGGTAAACAGGGGTAAAGGGGTAAAACGCTGCCAACAATGTGATAGCTATAAATGCATATTAATTACTACGCCATAATTTATTCAACATATGCATGACCCTGACCTTCATATCAAGGAGAAATGTCAACACATACCTGATAATTGCATTGACTCGATCTTTTTGGGTCCGCGTCTGAAGGAAATGAATCATTTGAATATGAACTTATCGACACACACAATACGCTTTATACTGACAAATTCCGGAAGGAACTTCAGTGTTAATGGATTCGGGTCATTTCTCAAGATCTGATACCGCTCCGCCTCTAGAGCTGGGCAATATCCAATGCCTGATCAAGTATCGAGTATTCAGACCATAAATAAACTCTCTCTCTCTCTCTTCTCTCTCTCTCCCTCTCTCCTTCTCTCTCTCATCGCCCCTTCATCAATCTCGACACAAATATTCGCCTCGCATATTTACGGATCCGAAACAGGACATGTAATCGGGAAACGTATTCACCTATAACTCTGATCGCTGGTGAATTTACAAAAAGACCCATTGTCCGAGGTGGTAGGTGCTTGGAAAACCGGTTTCTGAGTNTGGTTTCCGTTAAGTTNTCTGTTTATTCGCGTCACATGCAGAATAAGCCGTCTTCACGTGCATTTTTTGACCATGTTAATGAAATATATCTCATTATGGACGTTCTAACATTTTCACCCCCCATCGTCTCCTTTGGTATTTTCGCCCCTTGTTTCTCAAACTCTCCCACTTGGGGCGATATCGCCCACGTTAGGAACCACTGGTTTATACTATAGTGCGGAGCGGATTGGCAAATTCTCTGGTCCGACCCCGATCCTGTTTTTCAATGCTCTTTTCCGGCTCCGATCCGGCTCCGGTCGTATCAGGAAAAGTACTGATCCGGCACCGGCTAAAAATGAAAAAGTGCGGCCGGATATCCAATCCGGATTCGGTCCGTGCTTCGCCCTATATACACAGTGCGGTGGTTCCGTGAATTTATAAATATGACNCGTTTATTTTCGCACTGACTTGGCGGTTATACTTGCGTGTGGTTGGTTGGTATAGTTATTTAGCTACAATAGNCATGCTTATCAATAAAGATTCTAGCCGGATCAAAAAGTACTGATCCGGCTNCGGTCGTATCAGGAAAAGTACTGATTAGAAATAAAAAAGTCCGGGCGGATATCCAATCCGGCTCCTGTCCAGGCTTCGCATTAGTTTATACCCACATCGAAATCACGTGTCACCAAATCTTCGCACTGACAGAGTATGATATCTCAACCGATAAGTCTTATAGATGCTGAAATCGTTTTATTCCCGATAGGGGATGTTTCAGTAGCNTACTCGCCATATTCTAAGAATAATCTAATCTACACTAGGGGNCAGACCGCTCCATATCCACCCACGCGGCACTTACTGTTATCACAAAACTCGTCGCTGAAAATCGGTTTCCCTCGCAGTATATTCGGGTAGAGAGATATAGCATAGAACGCTTTGCCGTCGTATTCTGATTCATTCGTTTCGAAGATAACGTTCATGTATCCTGTTTGTTGCGAAATAAGTCACTTCCGACGACAGATGAGCTGGTGAGTAGTGAATAGTGAATACCTGCGTACTTCGCGATGTTTCCGATTTTGNTCTTTATGTTTCCAGTTCGTACCTCGTAAGAAAANTTTGAATCCTCGNCTCCATTCCTTGACACGAGGATTGATTCGATAACTCTGTCGANCGCTAGCAACGCGTCCAGAGGCGAGAGGAATGAAGCGTTTTTCGGTGCTTTATTATTTTTGGGAAGTTCACCCGCTGTGTTANANGATATAAGAACGGCGTAGGATATGAACAGTTGNANCACTGGGNGAGAAATACAGTAACAGNGGCTCAATAAGGAACTCTTCGTAGTGTGCTAATGCTATAGCTGAACTATAATTGTCGTTGATAAATTAACTNTTAGTGGCGAGGAGCGTAAAATTNTAGTATTCGAAGGATATAGGAAATTAGTACNCTAGTAACGTTCCGGCGGGTATTTCGGGAGTTGAGCCGGAANGTTGATCTCTTTTTTTAGTCAACCAACCACACGAAGTCGGGCAAAATTTACCGTTTTTTCCGGATTTTACTCCAGCATTGTAAGTGTGAAAATTTTGAAAAAGTGTCCTCTTTTCACATTTCCAAAATATGGTAATAATGAAATGCCAATTCTATCTGCAATATTTATTAGCTCATTTGTAATTAGGAAATTGGCAAACAAAGACTTTAAAAAAAGTTGTGTTTTTTCAAATTGTAAAATTTTGCCATAATTGTGTAACTGCTTTCCAAAAAACATGTTGTATGAGCCTACGGACAATTAGCACCCGATTTAGCCGACAAATATGGATACGGGATGGTTGGAACCCTCAAAATAGTCGGTTCAACAGTTATAGTACAGATATTTCGTCAAGGAGCTATAGTTACCCCATATTTTCAATTGTCAATGCCAATCCATTATGACGTCACAATTTAATATTCGTGACGTCGTGACTAAAGAAAAAAAAAACAATAAAAAACAAGTTCTAAATTAGGGCTTTTCAAAAATATGTTTGTTTTTAATAGATTTTTGTTTTAAATGCAACCCTAGGTATCACGCTGTTGCGTTTCGGCGGAGCAATACGATAGCATTGGAACAGATGAAGTTTTGATTTGGCATACATTATAATGTTTCTTTTTGTGTGAAAATTGCATTTTAGTGGTTTTGTTCTTGTTGATGTAAAGTTCCTTTTCTGCATCATTAATATATAGTAATGTATTAGTTGTGTATAGTGATATATTTTTGTAGTTGTAGCGACTCAGCGAAAATTTATGGTTTCTCGAAGGCTGGCAGATTAGCGTAAGTGTTCCGCAGGTTTGTAAAGGTAAAGAGCCACAGATCCAGATATCTTGTGTTATTGTAGAGATATGCATTTGGAGAATATGGAGGGGATGGAGACGTGTATTTAAGCAATAAATCGGCGAGCAGTTTAATGCTAAATATATCATTTTTGTATAATATAGAATAATTATGATAAATGTTTCGCTACAGGTCTGGATTTTACCTCACATATCAAATGAATAATGCGTCAAATGCGCATCAGGTGACAACCCTTAATTAAAAAGAACTAAATTAACGAGTACGAAATACCGGTGGATTATCACGGATATCATACTACACAATTTACCGTTACGAAGGTGATTCTGCCGGCTGCCACCTTGATCAGCCCAAACGGAGCTGTGCCTTTCGTCAATCAATCGATCCACTACGACCGTCATGTCACCCATGAAATCCTTTAGCCGTCGCCCGGAAACATTCGTATAGTTGACAACCTATATGTAAAAATTAACGAATCCAATCACCTGCATAGCTGGAGCCAGTCGGTATGACTTACTTCGAGTGCTTCCACTGCGTCTAGCAGTTTATGCAAGATGCGACTGCTGTTGCTGGTTCGTATGGTGGTCAGCCTAGCGAGATCCTCTAATGAAAATTTCTTATTTATTGAAGGCCAATCATAACATGAATACGGCCACCAACGACGACCGTTCTTAACTGTAGGCTATAGTGATAAACAGCACCAATATGACCTTTCATCAAATTAACATCTAACCTACTATCTATGTAGAAATTGGGAAGCCTTTTATTATTTTAAAGCGAATTCTGTAGCAGTATTTCTTGAAATAAGAAGTGGCTGTGTCTTAAAAATCTGCGCCGTCAATTTGATATGATAGGGTTATCCCACGACACCTGGTATGGTAATTGTACATAATACGTACAACCTATTTGTTTCATTTTAATGTTTATGATTCACAATGAGCATAAAATGGGCCGTCTACAACGGTAGGCCTATAAAATAGGCTACAAGCTTTAAAATGTCAAACGATAAGTTCAACGACAGTGCAAAAACTACGATACAAACAAATGCAAGTAGCAAAAAATTTTGAGATTGTAAAAAAATTTGACATTTTTTGACCTAACGCTACAATTGTGACCTAATTTTGACTTTTTTTGACATGTAAAAAAACAATCGCCCTTCTTATCACATCATTGGTAATTCGTCTATCAGTACCCGTATATGAAAATTAGGGCCAGAAACTGTAAAGAATGAAGATATGAATGCGAGGCATTTGATATCACCTAAGCCTAAGCAGAGTTGTATAAAAGTGGGTGGAAGATTACTTGAACTCGAGAGTCGAGACACAATGACTTGGACTGGACCCTCCAAACCCCGACTTGCACTTGGATTTGATTCGGTGATGAATTGAAAATGACTCAATTCGATTCGAGTCAAAGCTATAAAAGTAAGATTGACCTGGGACTTGGTAACAACCCTGGTGACCACATTCCATTTCATGACAATGCCAACAAGCCAGGGTGCATTATCATCGCTCACGATTTAAGATTATTCGCGCATAACATCATTTGTGACTGACGTCATAAGTGAGTAGCAAACACATTGTGAGCAACTCTACCAAAGGCATAATCCAATCATACTCACCAAACCTAAGTACAGCTTCCGAAGCATCGACGTAAGCCACATCGTCTGAAGTCGATAGCCACTCTTCAAACGCAGACAAAGTAGACGGTTCACCCACTGATAACACGATGTAAAAACAAAAACTTTTTTTTTTGTTCCCAGGTTCTAATCAATTTTTCCCTATTGCTTATGACCAGTAAGTGTCAAAAATCAACTTTATTCCATATAAACTTTGCTTTTGTGGTTTAGAGAATGAAATTCTAAAATCGCACTATTTTCGAGAAAAGAAATTAAAAATGTGGCTAAAGAGCATCCAAGGTGGATGTTAATCACTTTTAAATGTTAATATACTCTGCAATGTTTGCCATTTTATAGATATTTCTGTGTGCAGGG
>ATSW01002549.1:0-16494 GCA_000444245.1 Botryllus schlosseri | reverse complement strand
TCAGCACTCGACGTACCCGAATATGACAACTTAACGAATTTTCATGAGATGGTTTTGTGAAGTCAGATTCAGCGCAATGATATATCAAACACAAAACATCAAAATACATTGAGAGTAGAGCATGGCATGCGATTAAGCCTACGATGCGTTTTTAAAAATTAGTCGACAGGATGTATTGCAGGCACTACAATCGAATTACCAGTGCAAATTGAACGTTGGAACAAATTGAAATTTTGTGTTCGTGAAATCCAGTTCATGTGTTAATTGGAACATATTAAAAACAATCATTTTATAATAGTTTTTGTGTATCAACATTTCTCTGTACTGTAGCATCTACAATACTTGAAACATTTTAATCCACATCAGAAAACAAAACAAGGTTGCATATAAATGCTGGGTTCAGTTTCTTTTAAATAGGGGTCGCCTATTCAAAAGGTTGCCGACCACTGCATTAGAGTATATGTCACATACTTCACCTTTCCATTTCTTGCATCGAGTATGTACAGATTGTGATCATAACAACCAACAGCTACTAATTCTTTGCCTTCTGCTTCACAGAAACAGGCAGATGATTCAATTCTATCCCCAAGCATAACACTCCACACCAGTTCTCCTTGAATGGTGACGCAAGAAAACAAATAGCTGTGTGATCCTGCAATGAGTACACCTGGTTATCCAGTGGGCTACATTATGCCATAAATATACATCCACTCTGTATGAATAGTTGAACAAAAATGAGCTCGATATCGCTTCATTAATTGCAATTCTTACCTATGTAACAAAATCCTTCTGTATCTTTTAGCAGGAGTATGAGAGGTGATGCATCAATGCATTTGCCAGTGTTATATTTCCATAATTGTGATATTCCATATGTTGCTTTGGAGTCGGAATCGCTGACTGCTAGTAGCGGTTGAACCTTTTCTGAATACACTTTCATTCCTCTAGAAATATAAACTTTTGGGATATTTACTGCAGCATAGTTGGCAACGTTCAACTTTCTCTTTCGGAACAGTTTTTGGCTTTCAGAATTCCCAGTATTTTGTGAGCACCCAGACCATTTCTTGATAATTTCATTCAAAGGGCGGTTGAGAATAGTATCAAGTACGTCGGGGAATTTGTTTGAAATTTTAACACCAAAAAAAACTTCCAACCAATTCATCAATGCAACAGCCACAAACGAGTCACCACCCAAATCGACAAGAGTTCGATTAAAATCGAGACTTGTCTGAGATTTGCCATGATTGAGGTTTATATTCGAGTCTGTTTCAAGAAGAGAAAGCAATATTAATCCCACAATCTCCTCTAAATGAGCGGAATCAATGTGAGTTGATTCATGAATAGTTCTTTTCGAAATGAGATATTCTAGTTTATCGTGATCAACTTTCCCATGTGCAGTGACAGGGAAGTAGGGTACTTCAAATATACAATCAGGCATTTGACTTCTTTGGATGGAGATAAGTAACTTTGTGAAGACTTTGTAAGTCCATTTCTTCGACTCAAGTGTTGATATTATCTCAATATCATTCAGTGTCATGAATTGATTGTCTTTTCTGACAACAAATAACACAATTTCCAAATATTCCTGTTGTGACCGATGAGCAATCGCATGAGATGATTTTACATCATCGATATCAAGCGCTGCATTAGACATTAAGTACAAATTCAATTTTTTCCCGTTGCGCTTTACTGTAGAATCCACACGACCGATGAAACTGATAGTTGGTATATTATCAATAAAAGACATCCTCACTATGTCCCCAGAATCGTGATACTTGATATGTTGTTCACCAAAAATTTGGCAGCATCTTTTCGTACCGCCAATGTAAAGCTTTCCAACAATATCAGAGTATCCGGGAACTAAGTTGGTACATTTTTCAACAAGAATTTCTTCCTTCTTTACATTCACATCTGAAGATTGTTCCGTTTCATCAATATGAAACAAAACTTCATTTGAGGTCCTGTCCCGTATCTGCAAGTTAGTTTTCAAGAGAGGACTGCCGATTGGCACAGGGCGATCGCAAAGATTGAAAATTTTATCCGGTTGTAGCATATGACATGATGCCCACGAAGACACTTCCGATATTCCATAGAGATTGAAAAATAGATTTGGCAAGGTACGCCTTTTCACATTATCCAAGTTTACAAAACTGTTGATACTTTTGTAAGAAGGGCATGGTTCACCACCAAAAGCCATCACTTCTAAACTCGATTCATCACAGAATACACTTGTTCTCAAATATTCCAATGAAAATCGTCTAACGATTGAAGGTGTAGCCTGCAAGACTGTCACTTTTGCCTTGTGCATTAGAACATCACCCAGACTGGCCGGATGCAGTTTCAACTGGGTCGATGGTATGACCAGAGTAGCAAAATTAGATAAAGCTATAAATATCTCAACAATAGATGGATCAAATGTAGGCGGGGACATCAGTGCAACCACACTTGATGGTTGAATTTTAAATGTTTCCGACAGATGTATAACGTTCGGCACAATGCAGCTACTTGGCACAGCTATCATTTTTGGAGTGCCTGTCGTGCCCGAGGTGCAAATGATATATGCTAGATCTTTTGTATTCACATCAGATTCATATTTTCCAGACACCACCTCGATCAAAATCAGTCCATCATGTTCGAGTCCATATTTCATTTCCATCTTTGATTTGATGATACACGACATCCTCTGTAAACAGTCTATAATGCGGAAGCAAGTTTTTTTGGCAGTTATAATATAACTTATGCCAACATCATTAATCATCTTGTGCAAGTTAATTGGATTTGGCGATGCCTCTAGCGGAGCAAACGAACAGTTTGCAGTTAGAATAGAGAGGATGGAAATTATCAATTCAATGGAAGGCTCCAAGTGGATTGCAATAGCCTGCGAAACCACAACTTTCTCCAATAATATTCCGGTGACAGAGTCAACATATTCTTTCAACTTCCTGTATGAGATGCTCTTTGACATCACTTCATTTTCTATCCAATAGTATTCAATCGCTGTCCGGTCGTTGATTGATTCAAACGATTCTTTGCAGAGATCAAGTAATTTTTCACGCATTGCAGACATTGGATTAGATCTACTTCTTCCTCAATAAGTAAGATATCTGATAAAATTAAATGAAAATGATCATCAAATTATAATATAGCTTTTGCATGTTATATTATTGCACTCTCCAACTCATTAAGGTAATACCGTAAATCCGAATTACTCTGTAAAATAATGATGATTTAGATTTCTCCACTGATTCCATTTTGTTTGCAACATGGATTTTACATCGTCGCTGGCAAAAACATGGTCGATTGCCGCTTTGGAAAATTCAAACGTCTCATTTCGACTCATTCCACATTCCGTGGCAGCAATCTGATACTCTTGTGACAAAGTAGTGTCAAACGCCCCTTTTCCGTCAGTACAAACTATCACAGGATGTCCCATGTCGTTCCATTTGTACAGGTGATGGTGCTTCTTGGATGAACTCGGGACTGTTTCACATTTGACGTTAGAAGTCAGGCAGGTTTCAAGTGGAATCCTTGAAAGAAACAGAAAATCCTTTCAGAATGAGGTAGCAAGACACCCATAAAATATGGCTACTAACGCCAATAATTTCAATAAATATGTTGACCTAACTCGGAATCTCAGTATAATTGATGGGAATCTGTTCTGGAAAGGGCATGTGACTCAGCTACAGTTAGCCGACATACTACCCCGCGGGGTAAGCAGAATCAGACACCTAGTTCCAAAAAGTGTTCTAAGATAAATATAATGAGTAGCAATCCATCATCACTTGCGCTACTATATGAAATTAGGAGCTGGGGATTCTGTAATCAGATGGTTTTGCACCCCTCAAAGTATTCTAAAATGAGGCTATTCGTGCTTTGGTTGGATATTTGTATGGGTGAAAACTTGTAGACTATTCAATAAGTATTATCAGGACATTCAGGACACTATAACATGAGCCGGTCTTGTGAATTTAACCAAGTCAACACATTTGCACTTGGCGGACTCTAATTACACTGCACTCAGGAACCGAACATAATTTGTAAGCGGTCCTTGATATACGATGGGCCAAAGATCTGGAACGCTGTTCCTTTGGAGATCTTAGTTCGAAAGGACAAATCCTTTACCAGATGAGTTCATGTATGATTTGTAGTTATTTTTGTTCTCAGAATGTCTGGTACTTGTTCATGTTCACTTTCAAGTCATATGCTGTTTGACGTAGCTGTTTCGTTTGTATCGTTTATTGTCACCATTCGCTGTCTTTTCAAAAGGCGGGGACTTACTGGAAAATTAATTGGTTGTCATCTCCCTTCCCTACCGTTTGCATACCATTACAATACACAACTAAGAAACCATCGTGTTTGGAAACCAGAATTTAGCACCGCGATACTCACTTATTTTTCAGGACTATCTCTTTACACTTTCCGTTTTCATGGAGAAAAGTTCCATGGCCTATCCGATTGGGAGGCAGAGAAAGCAAAGCCAAGCTTTCATCATCCAATCCTCGGACTTCGGCCATATGAATCGCCAATTTTAGACCGGAAACTTTTGCCTTTTCGAAAATATGAATGTAATCTCTCGCATCTCCGACCGTCGCGTCACCACTGAAGTCGATTCCTTGTATAGAGATATTTCAATGGGTGGTTTAAAGTGACATGGTCTGATTATTTCTACACAATTCAATGAACGCAGGATAACTGGAAATAACAGTATTGATCATGTACTCTTAAATTTATCAAACCTTAGATGAAGGTTCAAACAGAAAGTGAATACAGAAAGGAAAAACATAAATAAACACTAAACCAAACAAATATGTCGAGACTTAAATTATTTGAAAGGTAACATAAAATTTCTACAACTCTTCGAACAATCTGTATAATTGAAGCAGACTTGCTAGGGTCTGTAAATTGATCGGAATGCTAAAACAAATCGAATTCTGTCGAGTTCAAATCTAGATCCTGAATGAGGCCGTATTAAAATTTTTTATAATATTTCGGGTATAATGTGGGTTAAATGAAAATGAAGATGCTTCAGGATAATTATTTCAGTCACAAGGAAGATATCATACAGTAGACCAAAATTTCATACCCAAAACACGACTATCAGGAAGTGCTTGATACTCGACAGCCAGGTTCAAAGTATCTTCTGCCTCCACTACACCCAAACGACGATCAATAGAAAGCAGATATCGGACTTCAATCAAATCAAGGTGCCCTTCCGAAAATTCCTGTATTGCTAAGAACAGAACGTGTAGCGATAACCATAGTCTGTGAGAGGAAACATTTGTGCTTTTTTCATGTCTCAAATCTGTTCTATTTTATTGCTGTTTAATCCAAGCGAACAATGGTGATTCAACATTACATACCCAGATGTATTTTCAAATTTCACAAATCAAAAGAGAAAAAAGTATCCTATCAGAAAGTTAGTACCTTTGAGAACTGCATCAACGTATAACTTTTTAGTCAATCCAGTATATTTATTAGAACGTGGGGTGCTTCTCAACTCCAAGTAACGTACACCATCTGCTGCAAATTCACCGATAACAGCTTTAGTTGCGAATTTTACAGCCTATAAGACACAATTCTAATAAATATTGCAGGATTCACTACCCTTCAATTTCACAACTTACTTCATAAGTCGAAGTTAATCGTTGAGTCAGTTTGAACATTTCAAAGGAATTCTTGAACGTTCTAGTAGATTCCTTTCCAATAAACGTTTCATCTGTAATGGTAATTACTGGATAACAGGTCCATAACATGTTTAGAAACCATTGCCGCCAACCTGGTGGTATGCCAAAATTTTCAGTTTGGGATATCAATGCCTTCACAGTATCTTCACTCAAGCTCGCATTGAGATGAGCATGCAGCTCTATCTTTGGCAGATCAATAAAAAAGTTGCTCATATCGACAGTGCCACTTTAATTCATGCAATAAAATTATAAGCCGCTGCATAAGAGAAAAAATATTTCCGTATCCACTATCAAGGCTTTAGGGTTATAATGACAGTCTTTTTGTAATCAATTATACCTACTTTAGTAGAAGATGATTGCAGTAGGTTAACTGGAGAATCAGAAAGAGGTCAGTTAGTATTATAAGAAAAGTATCACATAATACGTATTTCAATTCTTTGCGCTTGAAATATTGCAAACAAGGGACAGGTTGAATATCATATAAATCAATTATGTGGTCTGTTATTAACTATTCAACCAATATTTTGGATAAAACCCGATCAGATAACTAATTCACTCATCCACGTGTCCAAGATGAGCGGTGATCATCAAGTATCATCAAGTACAATCAGTAAGTGTGAAATACTCAGAGAGTGCGAGTTCTGCAGCAACACAATATTACTTCAAGTGGAAAACGAATCAGCTGGAAAGCACTCAAGATCCTCCCGAATTCTGGAGATGTCCTAAAATCTTGTTCATACATTGGCATATGTATTCCGGTTTGTGGCCGATCCCAACACGTAATACAAGAACCCAACACGCCAGATCAGCTAAATCACAGGAACAAATTTAAATGCTGTTCTTTCCATGTGTCCCATTTCAATCTCAGCCGAGTTTTAACGTCATCACTCGCAAAAATGAAGTCTATACATCTCTTGGAAAAATCAAATAGTTCCTGTCGGGTCATTCCGCTTTCGGCGGCAGCGATTCTGTACTCGTTGGAAAGTGTAGTGCTAAACACTCCCTTATCATCGGTACACAAGACGAATGGTTGACCAATGTTTTTCCACCTGTGCATGTGGTGATGCTCTTCCGCAAAGCTCTCTACAGTGCCTCCTTTTACGTTTGAAGTCAAGCAAATCTCTAATGGGATCCTAAAAGACAGATATATGTTTTAGATCTCATAATAATATATTAGGAGGTTCTAAAATTTTCATCCAACCAAGACGCACAATCTACAATAAGATTGACAAGACAAGAGTCGATTACTCTATATTAATGTTTCTCAACCTGTGTTCAGCGAAAGATAGGTGTGCCGCACAATAAATTTTGCTATTTAACAACACGACAATAAACTCCACTGAACTATATAGTAGCCTTATAAATGTGATGGGCTTATAACAGTGGCCGTTCATAGTTTTCTCTTATAAAAGTCGTTATTCACTGACAGCTAGTTGCGTGTAATAATGTGGTTGGCTGTTGCTGTGGACGCCCTGTACCTGCTTCATTATAATATACTATATCGTTGATAATTTATCATTCTATTTCTCATCCATCAGAACATGAAATACTTAGTTCAGCAACACACACTAAAATTGAGACTTTTCGATTTAATGTGTGAATGTTTTTGTGTGATGACTTCGAGCTTGGATGATGTTGTCGCAAGATGTTGAGTTTGTTGTCATTCCCAGTGACTTATCTTTCTGAGATATGTTTTTATCAGGTAGAAAGCGGCATACAGATAAATTGCCACCATTTTCATGACTGAAACTGCCATGACAACTGATCTACTTCTTCAGGCGACTTAATTTCACGTACTTAACGCGCTTTCGTTTTTTGCCCCTAGTTTGGGATAATCTTGACTACTACTACATTCACTACTACTTGTAATTGAGTTAAAATTCACATTATTACTTTCACTTGTACAAGGACTACTTTGACCCCCAATGAATTACAAATAACAGTGTAATATTTGGAAACCTACCAGGTACTGGAGACAATGACAAGAGAGATTCAAGACGTCGTGCAGTAAGCTTACCAAGTGGGGCATACAAATATCTATTTTGATTGCGACTGGTTTGATTGAACCGAAAGTTTGATGAGGAATAATTATTACGATGAATTACATTGACAAAATTTTGATTGCATCAAGAAGTGTAATGCAACTTACTGTCTTTTCCTCACAATATCTTCACACGGCAGTTCTTCATGGAGAAATGTTCCATGGCCAATTCGGTCAGGCGGTATAGAGAGTAAGTCAATATTCTCTCTCTGTAAACCTCGAATTTCTGCCATATGCAGGGCTAGCCTCAGTCCGGACTGTTTTGCGTTTTTCAAAATTTCAAGATATTCCCGGCCATCTCTTGCATTGGGATCGCCACTAAAATCCACACCTGTATTCATAAAGGCTGTGAATTTCAGATAAAACAATCTTTAAGGATGTCGCATAGCTCTTATTCCGTGTCAAATATTTTTTTATAATTATAAACATAATCAGCGGTTCTAGACACACACACAATAGAATACACAGATAGGAGGATATCGGAACAACTGAATTTCTAGACGTTAAAAGTAATTCTACCAGTGCAGTAATCGGTGGGCACCTGCATATCTGAGAGCTGGTAAATTTTTTTAATCAAAGCGCTCGATATTTTTCAATTTTGCAATATGGTAGCGGTTGTTAGGGCAATGTGCGACGAAGCATAATAGTATGGGAAGAGGTGAATTCGGACGGTGGCTACTGTTTGCCTACTTGAGTTCCAACATTTAAAAAATAATTCTTGCATTCCTTTTAATCAACAGAGAATAAATGAACATCTCTAAACTCATAATAAAAACATATTTACCAACAACAAGACCTTTCGATGATTTTTTATACTCAATTGCCAAATTTACTGTATCTTCCGCTTCTTCGATTCCCAATCTTCTATCGATCGAAAGTAGAAAGCGCACTTCAACCGCATCGGAATGTTCCTTTGTGCATTCTTCTATTCCTGTTGATCAGCATTATCAATTATTTTCAAAACCACAAATGTAAGTTTGCGAATTTTGCGATTTTTATGATTATGAAAGATTTCACTTGGAATAGAGGTGAATTTACTGAATTGATGTTCCTACATCTGTACACCTACACGGCATACAACATCAGAATGATATTGACACCTATCCCAAGATAACAATGATGATGCATTGGGCATTGGCAGCATACGGAAAAAATACAAATATTACAAAAACTGTCGTTGCTCTTGCTACCATTATATCTACCTTCCAAAACGGCTTCGACATAAGATCTCTTCGTCAGCCCAGTGGCAGAATTTCCACGCGGTGTACTCCTCAATTCCAAATAACAGACATGATCGGCGGCAAAATCGTTTATCACTGCTTTCGTAGCATATTTAATGGACTGAAAAACAATTGGTAGCCTACTATATAACAGACCTACAATTCGATGGCTTATATATGTATTAGCATTTTCATTACTACCGCAATCTTGGTCGTGAAGAAATGGAAAGCTGCTCTTACCAGTGCAGCTTAGAGACGCATAGTCAGAGAATTATAAATTACGCCATTTTTTCTATTTTGGCAGAATTGGCAACAGGGGTTGAACCCGCTCAGAGGCCAAACGCCAGACGCCAAACGCCGGCCGAATGTCTATACGGCGTTTGGCGTCCGGTTTTCTGAGACGCCGAGTAGCTATACGGCGTTTGGCGTCTGTTATGTTCAGACGCCGAGTAGCTATACGGCGTTCGGCATCTGGTATGTTGAGAATAGGGTTTTATTTGAAGGTTGACGCTTAAACAGGGGTTTTCTGCAGCTAAATCTAAGCATGTCATATCATTGGCCAGTGGGCAAGTGATTTGATGGTTGTTTCGTGTATACCTGTAAACTGACTGTACCGTACATCGCGTGTGCTTCGGTGCTGGGTCGACACTGAAGATCTGGCGGCTTGAGAACATACACGTTTCGTATTAGACAGATCGTCAGTCACGTTACTACAGATACTGCATGATTTGTTGCTGGGAACTTAACNACCGCAAGAAGATNACAGTATGTGACGTGTATAGTAACAAGATATTTTATTGTTTTCTANTAGGCCTATAGTTAGTGATTGATTCTNGACTAGACTGAAACAGCTGCAAAATCCTTTGTATCTCCACTTCACGTATGCTGTGGTAAATCAACAGTTCNCGTCACTGAGATCGTATTCAAGACTCACCAAAAATTTCGTTTCCATATTACTCCGCAAAATTCTACACAACACAAGTATACTCCAAATGATCTTCGGTTGTGAGAAGTTGAAGGTTAAAGACCAGGATTGATGTTCAAAAAGATGNATGAAATTGTGGAGTACTTGCTNTGAANGTTTGTGATGCGTTCACGNATTGAGATTTNAGAAAATTGATTTGCAATCTACTTTCACGTAATAGGCNGCCGAACTCTACCCNANGCAAACCTGGATTTTGATCATTCNNGACGAGCTTGCGAAAGCTACCGCCAGCAGTTNGGTCAAATCTTGCTTGATGCGACGGGTATGTTAGTCAATGTTNGATNAAAACCATTTTAAATACGTAGTATGTTTTGCATGCAGATGAATAAGAATTGGGAGATTATTGCATTGAATGCAGTGGTCCAAACCCAATAAAAAAANCATGAAATGGGTAGGGGAGATGTGGTACCGATGAGACAGTGGGACCGAAAATACTTGAAAAATTATCTGAGATAATCCTATGATTACAGTACGCGAATTTGTCTACAAATGCATGCTGGCAGAATCTTTCACACTAACAAACNAGCCNTTATTTTTAATGTGAAGTGNAGGGCTTGTATCAGGGTATNNAATNCCACATCTTTTTTTAATTCAATACCATCCTCGAGTTGACTATTTTCAANTCAATTACNATATTTATAGGGTGGGNGGGCCTATGGTANCATAACCAAATCAAGCAAAATGTTTGAATCAACTAATCANTTAACAACAGAAACATGCCTACACACCAGTATGGAATCGGTGTCCAAGGCACGCAGGATCACGCCGACTTGGTCGCCAGTTGCACGTGGTCACGCCGTCACGGGTCGTTGATTTCATTTAAAAAAAAAATTTGAAAAAAGTCAATGTTCTCAGCCACCCCAAGTCCCCAAATGCTATATTCCAGTTAGTATGTGGTATATAATGTTTTGACCTAATCCTCAAGTCAGGATCTGTTGATTACTGTCTGTTGGCAAAGTACTTGCACCTTACCAGTTGCTAACCATTAGCATCTGGTCTCGTGTCACTGGCTTGACACAGTCATTTGAAGTCAGCAACCTTGCTTGTCACGCCGCAAAGTTGACTCTGTCACGCGAAAAAAGCTTCTATCACACAGGATTTATTTCAAAAAAAGGACGGAGATTCCATACCGGCCTACACATATAGAGGCTGCAAATCATAGTTTCCTGTGGTGCTTTATCGCCATAACGAGGTAATTGAAAGTCAAAATGTTGTTTTGGGCGTAAATCGAAACGTGATTTTACTCCAACATTTGAGTTGATATAATCAAATATTCTATTTTATTCTTGAAGGTGGTCCCAGGTCCCATGGTTGTGTCACTCGTGTGCCTTTGGACCAACCGAGTGGGGACCAATGATGCGTTCGAGCAACAAATTTTGAACGTTCCTGAATATTTTTTGAAAAAGCGGATATTCATGTAAATGTCCAAGATACGTAGAGCTTGGATCAAAGTGTTGAGCCAGCAAAAGATATATTCTCGGCTGAAGATTTGAGGGCTAGAGATCATTTTGCAATTTTTGATCCATCGCAGGGTTGTAACCAAGTCACAAGGCTGCGAGTCATAAGTCAATCTCACTGTTATAGTTTTGACTCGAGTCAAGTTGAGTCATTTTCAATTTACCACCGAGTCCAAGTCATCGAGCAGAGGTTCGAGTCCGACTGTCCGAGTCATGGTGNTATGACTCGAGTCCGAGTCCAAGTCATTGTGTTGACTGCTCACTTTCCAGTTAAGNTCATGTTAAACCCACTTTTATAACTCTATTTGGTGATATCGAATGGTTCGCATTTATATTATACTAATTTTCCTCACATTTAGCCGTTTCTGGTCGCATTTTCAAGTACCAGTNCTAATAGACAAAATCCCAATAAGGTGGTTACTTTACTATTNTTCGAAATTACAATGAAATGTCGGTCTTTGCCGTCTGAGTCTCGAGTCATATGACTTGGTTCGAGTCATGAGCAATGACTCGAGTCCAAGTCGAGTCAATNCNCAGATTGACTCNAGTCGAGTCATTTCCGTATTTTNAGAAAATGNCTCGAGTCAAGTCGAGTCATCAAAAAATCGTGACTCGAGTCATTACAACCCTGATCCATCGGTACCACATCTTTCCTATGCAATTACGAGATTACATTTGTCAGGTATATTGATTCTAACTTGTTTCCAGGATGCGTGTGACGGCTGTGGTCGATGGACGCACGAGCACTGTTGCCCGGGACAGCAGATACCTGATCCTGATTTTTATTGCATGCTATGTACCCAGATGTAAATTCTGATGTTTATACATTTATTGGGGACATTTTACTGTGGTTTCATTGCGTATTTACTAATGACTTTTACTGTGGTTTCGTTGCTTGTTTCATAATGATTTTTACTGTGGTTTCATTGCTTATATCTCGGTCACTTTTACTGTGGTTCCACTGCTGATTTCTCAATGAAGTTTGCTGTGGTTCCATTGCTTGTTTCTCTGACTTCTACTGTGGCTCCACTGCTTATTCCTTTGTGACTTTTTCTGTAGTTTCGTTGCTTGTTTCTAAATGACTTTTACTGTAGTTTTGTTGCTTGTTTCTTGATAATTTTTACTGTGGTATTCGTTGCATATTTCTTATTGTGGTCTCATTACATACTGTGGTTTCATTACATACTGTATCTACAGACTTGGGTCTGAAATTCTTCGCGAGTGTACAAATAAAGGGTTGGGTTCAAGTCACTACCTTCGAGTCACGAGTCATTGCACATTTTGACTCACTCGAGACAAGTCATTTTAGCACAGTGACTTGAGTCGAGTCAAGTCAAGTCATAAGAAAAAGGTGAAGAAAAAGGTGACTTGAGTCAAGTCATGACTCGAGTCATCCCAACACTGATATGGGGTGGTGACAGGGTTGNAACCAAGTCAATTTGACTCGAGTCATTTTCAATTCACCACCGAGTCAATTCCGAGAGCACTGGGTTGAGTCNAAGTCATGGTGTTTAATGTTCCCCCATCCAGTTCAGCTTTAGGTCNCTTCTGTGGAACTCTNGGGGGTGATATCGAAGGCCTCGGATAATTCATNTGTTCATTTTTTCCCACTCTGAACATGTTTATTGTAACAGATAAAAGGCAGGTNTAGGGCCTATTTTTCATTTATCNGTCCTGATATACTATTCTTGAATANGCCATAGNATGANTAAATCNATTTTNAAGAAAATAACTCNGGTCAGCAAAAAAATTGTGAGTCGAGTTAGTATAACGACANGAGGTGATCAAGTAGGTCTTTTTTGAATCTGAACATACAATCATTTGGGATTCTGCCNACGCTTATTATGAAAAANAATGTAACAATATGCAATCTTCGGTATCATANAGTTGNGAGAACTCAATAGTCGCGCCATGAAAGGATTTAGCCTCTGCTCAGTTTACCGAGACACCAAACGCCGTACAGCTACTCGGCGTCTCAACATAGCAGACGCCGAACGCCGTATAGCTAATTAGCTATTCGGCGTCTGAATATAGCAGACGCCAAACGCCGTATAGCTACTCGGCGTCTCAACCTAACAGACGCCAAACGCCGTATAGCTACTCGGCGTCTCACCATATCAGACGCCAAACGCCGTATAGCTACTCGGCGTCTCACCATATCAGACGCCAAACGCCGTATAGCTACTTGGCGTCTCGGAAAACCAGACGCCAAACGCCGTATGGACATTCGGCCGCCGCTCGGCGTTTGGCGTCTGGCGTTTGGCCTCTGAGCGGGTTTAACCCCTACTCAGAATTGGAGCAAGTTTACAGTGAAACTTAACGCTGATACTTTTCGAACATGGATTGCTGTAACTAAACCACCCTGGCGTGTACGACATAGTTCCTTCATACCATCGGCTGACAACTATATGAAGTTCGATCTCTGCATGACTGCTGGAGCGTGGAACCCCTGTGGAAATTTCAATAAATTGCAGCTCCATTACTGTGGCGTTCTGTAGAAAATAGCAGCGGCCAAAATTTTTTTTCGTTTTTCCCTTCAATTTGGGAGAACATCATTTTCAGAGTGCAGTGCCCCTTCAAGAAAATAGTCGGAGTCGGTACGTTTAAAGACTCAGGAGTCATTGAAAATGTGTGGAGTCGGAGTTGAAGTTGGTGGAAAAATTTACCGACTTCACAGCCCTGACGGTGACACTTGATTTCCGTCAATGCATTGAACAAATACCTCAGCGTCAGCAGTCAATCTCTGGATGATCTTGAACATATCAAAGCAATCCTTCAATGTTCTCTTCGATCCTTTTGCAATGACAGTTTCAGCTGGAACAAGAGAGAGGGAGATGATATATTTCAGTTATACCGGTAGCGCAAATATAGCGGTATAGGCTATTATAAAAGAAATGAGTAATTTTCCGGCACATAAGCGAACCGTGTTAATTGGTATTGAGGCTTCATGCCCATAAATCAAGACATATGCAGAGGCGAAAAGAAAATCGAAGGAACGAAATTATTATGGACTTATGGAGTATGGCAGGGGTTATCAACCCGCGACACCTTTCATCATGAACGCAATCACGCAATTATTACTGGCACGATATTGTTACATAATAATTTTGCTGCTTAGCTATCTTATCGCAGCGTCTCTGATTCGTTTGATTACTCATTTTTGATGTGTTCTAGTTTCTTGATATATGCTCGAGTTCAGATTGTTATTGTTTTGAATCTGTATTCGGTTGGACTCTGGTTCAAGAGAATCCCCTACGTAGTACATTTTTTAAAGAGTCTTTCACTCACCGCGAATGGTTTGAACAGAAACAAGAACAAGGAATGGGAAATTAAACGGCGAACACTGGGTTTATAACTCTGCGTGGAACAATGAATTTGCTTTCTCAGATATAAATGGAAAACCGATGTGTCATATCTGTCGCAAAACAGTTTACGTAAGTCGTAACGAAGCGTTGAAGCTTAAAATTTTACCACAACAATTTCGTCTGGCGTTATACATATCGCCTGATCTTAGAAAAAACGTTGTCAGCTAGGTGTCAAGCCGACCATTCCATATTTCGAAGCATTGTAAAATTGCCGACGAAGATGCAGACACATCGTTCAAAATTGCTGGGAATATCGCTAAAACCAAGAAATCTGCTAGCTAAGGTGTGATTTCAATAAAACTGCGAGTACTCGCTGTTTCCGGAACTTAGCAGCAATGACAACATCAACTGACATATGTCGAACCTACAGTAGTCTGATTCAACCGTGACCAAATGAGTAACAGCAATGTCAGTCGATCTTTTATCGCCTGTTCTGAAACACGTTGCCGCGTGGACTACTTTAGCCTAGCATTAGACGAATTCACCGACTCTACAGACATTGCATGGTTAATTATCTTGGTGCTTTTTGTCAGAGTGGACATATTTGCAGAGGAAATGCTGGCTGGGCAAACGTGGGAGGGTGATCAGCGAAAAACTTCAACTCGACAAAGCTAACTTATGTGACTAATGGTGCAGGATCCCCGCTATGGAATGAAAGGAGAAGGTTTGATTGGTTTGCTCAGAAATGACCCCGAACGCCAGACTTCTTATATCACTGAGAACTCAATGTTACAATGGCCTCTGTTACGAAAAACTGGCCGTAATTTCATACTTGCTTGCTCACGCTTTGAAGCAGAGAGTTCGGTTGTCTGGTGGAAGGGTTTAAGGCTCGCATATGACTGGTAAATAGGCTACAGTAGTCTTAATTTCATAGTAGCCCATAAATACATGGTAATAATGTTATGCGGCCCACAGCGTCTTTTGCCGTTAAAATGCGGCCCGTTATACAAGGGAAGTTGAGAACCCCTGGAGTATGGCATAACATACATCTTTCACGAACATTCACTATCTCATCTCCGTCGTCTACTATAGGCTACTATAATAATATCAGTTATGTTAATAGATATATCGCTAACTCATTTCTTGCGCTACCGCACCCGGCGCACCGTACCTGTTAAGTCCCTTCTATCTTTTTATTCACATAAAACTGAAAAATTGATGTCATATATACATTTGTTACCGAACCGCATTCCGGGAAAAATCAAATTAATAATCGCATCACCTGAGGTAAATGTATTCTTTGTATCCAATGAAATGAGTCGTTGTATTGTTTCTTCACTCAGACTACCATTGAGATGGGCATGTAGCTCGACTTTTGGAAGGGCTTCAGTAAACTGTTCCATCATGGCTCCGCACAAACGCTAGCAATTAGTACGAAAAACACGAGGTTTTTGTTTGCAAAATACCGACGCCACTGCCGCCTCGGCAATCGAACATTATATGGGGGTTTCCCTTTTATTGCACACCTCATCGGTTCTGGTTATTGAAATCTGTTTGTGAATTGTGATATAACAAGAATATTGCGGGGTAGCGATTATTTGCTGGAGACGACCAATTACGTGTGGTAATGTGATTGTTCGTCACAGTAACTAAGCCAATATCTTCAAGATGTGGTGATTATAATGTCATTATGCTGAAAAAGTCGTCGTTGGTTTCTGTGTCGTTCATCCATCTTGAGGATAGTTGACTCCTTGAGGAAAATAGCGGCGCGCCTATAATATTTTCATTCTTCTGGGCTATGTATA
>ATSW01002544.1:0-11284 GCA_000444245.1 Botryllus schlosseri | reverse complement strand
AAATGTAGCTGAATTAGTGAATTTATTCAATCACCGTAAATGTAGCCTACCGATAAACATTTGGACATAAGCATGACTTTTGCTAACATATCAATAGATCTGATGGACGATAAATTTGTGAGTCATAAAATGAGGTAACAGACACATTGCATAACGAAAGACTCTTATACTATCATCAACTTTCAAAATTCATTATGAAATCAACATAAGTCTGACTTTCGTCAATTAGGCCATATTGCTTAACACACTTCATTGAACCATTCAATACATTCAATTGTGATGAATCTTCAATGAATGTAATTGCTCTTAACTATAGCCAGATAATACAACTGAATTACAATCCGAGGCAACTTTTGAGATTATAAAGACAAGCAAGGTATGACAAAATCGTTAATGGACATATATCATTCAACACAGTTGTGATTAGCGTCAATTTGCTAATCAATAAATATTTATTCAAAGGTCATAAGAACAACAGGTTTTCTGAATGGATTGTTCACTCCTGAGGAAATGGATTCCCGGAATGTTTCGGTGAGTGAGAGTTCAGGCACACAAATATTCAGATCCCAGTCCGATGTCCCTGTATTACATATTTTTTGGTTGATGGTCATTTACCAATATAATGTAATCTTTGTGTAAGGTTTGTAGGACGTAGTGACATAATTTACAGTTAGCTTACTTAAATTTGATAATAGGCCTACTAAATACAAGAATATGAGCTCTGCTATACTGAATGAAGAGTGCCGTATGTGTAGTGGATAACTCAATTTTTATATAGTTGGTGTTGTATTATCTAGATATCTACATGCTATTTAATCAAAAAGTGATTTCCTGCCAAAATAAACTCATTTTATTATTCTGACTAATAAATTTTACGCAAAATCGACTGTGACATGCTAACATTTCTGTACTAGGTGAAGGAAGAGAAAATGTTATTTCTGCAAAAGATCATCGATGTAGTGTCGATTGTTTCTGGCACGCAGTTATCTGTGAAACCGGTAAAAATTGTGGCGGGCCATGAACCGGAAAAAACAAANGAATTATTGCAAGTGATGGCGAAATGCATCAACAGGAATGTAAGTCGTTTTCACTGCAAGCTAGGCCTAATGTCTGATAGCAGATCCTAATTAATCATGTGAATACAGATGTCGTCAGATGAAGCGGTTCAGCAAGTGTTGAGTGGCAAGAAACCGNCAAAGGTTCAGGAAAAGCCACCTTCGGGATCATCTAGGAAAAAAGACAAGTAAATATCACATTTCTATATATAGTCACTATCAAAATGGAATATCACTACAAACNGTGAAAGGTATTATGGAGTTTGACCAATATCATAATATTCCAGGATTCCATGACATTCCAGTGATATTCATATCATTTTTGTATTCGCCAGAGCTTTTATATCATATATTTATGTTGTGTTTCATGTGGCCGGCTGAGCATTAATGAGACCAATACTTAAACCGCGTACTATTCCTTGCTGTTTTATCTTTCCAAGTTTCTTTTCGATTCACCTGTTGCGCCATTTGTATTAATTGACAAATATTAGTATCTTGACAATAATCAACACATTTCCATCAACAGGGATAAGCCAGAGAGGAAGAGCAGAAAAAATGCTGATGAGGACGTGGTATGCAATTTTTGATATTATGTTGTTTGCTTGAAATTTCAATTAGAATTTTTGAGATTCACTTGCCTAATGTAGAAGGAAAAACTTGCATTTAATTTCAAATTCAACGCATCATAAGCACCTGAAGCACCATCTTTTCTNACTGAAACGGTTCTTTTTTACAATATAGTTTTGACCTGGCTCTATATGAATTTCTACATGTTAGCTGCACGGTACTNTGGCTCTAGGTAAGAAGGGTCTTCTCTTGGGTATTATTTCCACATTTACCTTGTGATTTGTGTCTGTGACAGAACATACTTTGTNTCATCATCAGCAACAATGCTTGCTGTTAATCNACTCNNTTTCCTATTCACTGTAATTCAGGAAGTTATTGTTNGGTATTGATCAAGATATTCAACAAGGATTGCATCCTAGTGTTCGCAAATNATTGGGGTTATCTCTTACACACCACCACAGATATCACTAANCGTAGACATTTTCAATCAGTTTTNATATTCTCCNCTCCCGTACCATTTTATAGTTATGTTATCTAGCAAAGCGTGTTGTCTATCATTCGCTGCTCACAGTTTCCGTATCTGGCACAGTTCCCATGCCCTTGATGTCTTNCAGCAATGCTTGATGGCACCTAATTTTCCATGCTGGTAAGAAATTGCAATTGATTGGTCAAGAAGACTGTATAAAAGATGTTNTCACTCCTTATCAGGTATGAAATTGCGACTGAAAAAGGGTCATTAAATCTGCACATACTGCTAGAACGTCATTAAAAGGACCATAGGTGCGAGACAATGCCCATTTCTAGGGCTGAGCACAATGAGTCAAGTACTTGAATCTGAATCAAGTATGTATTCATTATAGTGATTCCAGTNGAGTAATAATAGATGATTATTTTGGGTGCTGAAATTGTAAGTTCCTTGCCACTAAGAGATAATTTACNGATGTAAATTATAGTTTTAACAGTATTTGCCACTGTGTGGGAGCCTAGGAAACTCAATTGCTCATATCGAAGCATATAGCAGGCTACAAAGCTACACACGGTAGTGGAAATGACACATGAAGTCGCAATTAACCCACATCNTTGTCACAAAGTGCAATNAAATAGCANTGGTCGTANTAATACCAGACCATCCTTATTGTGATGTAAAACCGGCATTATCTTCATGTGGCAGCATAAACGGTACATATTTCACATCTCTCATACTGTCATGGCGTCATAATCAGTGATACTCNAATACTCTACTTGAAGTCTTATCCACGATTCATAATCAAATCACTCGGGTACTAAAGTTTGCCCAACCCTAGTAATTTCTTCACACGCCGAAAAGGTCAGGTGGTGCTATTATAATGGCGCTGAGGGCTATATTTAATTGGAGTCACATACCGTGGTTCAAAAATCTTTTGTTCTGATCTGTGCGTTTCTTGGTCTGCAATGTCGCGGTGTATTTGAAAGATTATCCAACAATGATTCTTTTTCCAGGATAGGGAGAGAAGCAGAGACAGACAACGGAAATCGGGAAGAGAAAAACGAGAGACTAGTCGCGACGATGAAGAAGGTGCGGGTAGGTGTTGTTCTTGTATAGGATTATCATCGTACGGAAAATCTTAGCACGTCGATCCTTCCTAACAGTCAATGTCGATTGCTGAAAAATTCGCGAATATGACGTGATCAATTTGGATTTGAATTTCTCCTGGAATCTACGATTTTTTTAAATTGATTTTCGGGTTCGTATCTCAAATAATGAATGTCAGATATCAGTTGCTTGATATTGATGATAGAAGCATAATCCGAGAAGCTCTGGCATATTTATGCGTAGTCTTAGCAATCATGTNTTTCATCATTAACTGTAACTGTAACCANGTAGTGGGCTTGTGATGCTCAAAAGGAACAACAATTGAACTTCTAAAGAAGGATTTACTNACTCCAATCTCCAACTAGCAAAGCTAAGACTTAACTGTAGGCTCAGTCACATTCTGCAACTGATAAAAGTGCTTGTCCGTCAAACAAAACCTTCACAACGATNGATTGATTGATATNCGAAATGGGCGTATGTCCAATTTTTAATNATAAGTATGGTGATAGAAAAGACCTACTAAAATCGAAAACTGGAAGGTGCAANNCAGATATGTGCCAGGGGTGTAGTGGGTTTTGTTTTCANGGGCTGAAGTGTANCTCATCCAAATGTATCGACGACCAGTCTATAGTCTATCAATGTGCTNGCGTCCAATTNNTCGGGTGTACGNNAAACATTGTGCCGATTTGTGTTAGGAGAAGGCACTGAAGAGAGAGANNGAGACAGAGGGAGGCGGGGAGAATCGTCGCGCGACAAANCTCGAGACGACCGATCTTCTGACCGCAGAGATGAGAAACGNCGAGTGAGTCTNCNGTTTNACTAATTTCGTATCGGAATGCGTGATTTGCCGGCTTGTGTAATTTGATGCAGCATAATTATTGGCATTTACCGGATAATTTATCGTCTGGTTGAATTACGATGTAATTTTTCCGTAGTGAGCGAATGTACAATGCACGATACACGTGCGTCATCGATAGACCGGACAGATTTGAGGACTTGACCTATTCGATTTCAGATTGCGTACTATCCTTTCGGTAGCACACGTAAATTGTGGCATTTGCGTTAAACCACACGCAAAATGATTGCATCTGGACCTGATATGCGATTTCAAAGAAAGTTATGCTGGTTACACAGAAGGATATAATTAGGTCGCTCGTTTGTATGCAAGTCGTTGTGTTACTTTGAAAGTGGAATATGCCTGTCCCCGCAACCTGTAAAGTAGAATCTTTTGTTTCATAGTGTGGAGTAATATGATATATTCGCCTTGCCTAATATTTTTATGTCGTCACTTGTGCCATGGTGCTATTGACATATGTTTTTCATCAACAATTTATATTCTTGGATCGTAATTGACAGAGGTTGTCAGTAAAGACGTACCACTTACTTATGATTTTAGAATATTTCCACTTCTTAACACTTTGGTTATTTAAGAAAAACCAGTCCTAGAATACTTACTTGGAAACTGTGACCTCTACTGCTTGAGTAAAAATTTGTAACGTTACTATTTCTACTTGATTACCAACGATAAGTACTTTTACCATCTCTCGTCTCATCTGATGCGAGGTTTGTAGCGTAACAGAAAAGTGCCTAGAAATAGATCATCATGAATTCAGAACAGTGTAGTACTTGCGTAGTTGAGACCGTGGTATGAGACTGTANCAGTATGTCAGGAGGTTTGTCGCGAGTTCGTTCTAACGGGGCGATTCTACAGGATTCCAAATCCATGCTGAAGGATTTTCGGCAGCAGGGTTTGGTAAAAAGCGCCAACCGCGCCGGGTCGGCCAAATCGCGTCAACCGGCGCCGGACAAAAAATCGAAAACGTCTCCGAAACAGAGGAAGTCGAAAGATAAACTCGGCACGGACACGCAATCCAATGAAAAGCGAAAATCGGTATTGCACCGCATGCGGTCATGCATGATGCGGGCGTTGCACCTTGTCGCATTTGCTCGCGCTCATCCGTTTCCTTTGTTGAGTTCTTTTGCATTACGTTACTTTTTCATTAGTCACGGCGATCGAGCAGCTATCCCATCTGCATTCTACAACCTCACGGTAGCGGTGTTCTTATATTTGTTATTTCACTCTTAACCACATCTAGCTGCGAGTAACAGTTAAAAAGATGTGTCGAAGTTACTACAGACTGATTTTTACCAAGCTCCGGACAATGCTGTGGCACTGTGGGGTTTAGGCTTGTACAAGATGAAATTAGCTCATGATTCGCATACCGGGACTCCCAGGGACAATGTCTCACCACAAAATGGACTGCGCTATACAACTTTACAGAAATGAAATGGACCAAGTGTAAAACACCTCCTATATGCAATAAGTAACTGCAACAAGTAATCAGCCTAGTGGCAGTGATTTTTGACACATTCCACACTATGGCACTATCGGTGTTCTAATATTAGCTAGATCGCTCTTAACCACATCTAGCTGTGAGTGATTGATTTGTTCCGCATACCTTGACTCCCGACAAGACTGTGTCACCACAAATTGGACTTTGCTATAAAACGGCAGTATAGAAATGAAATTGACCAAGTGTAAAAGGTCTTGGCAGCCTATAATAAGTTTAACCCTGCAAAAAGCAATAAGGTTAGTTGGATATCAGTGATTTTTTACGATTTTGTATAATTTTGTAAATGCAACTCGGCCATTGTCAGGACTAGCAGCGTCAGCACTATGACCTACATACTTCGGGTAATGTTTCGAATTTATAGCTGAATAGTTCACGGGTGCGCAAGGAATAACTATTGGACCTCATGCGAACCATCAAACCATAGACAAAAAGAATTATACTCCAAGCTTCTTGTCTAGCTATGTAACGGTCAAGCATTTGTAGATACTGTCAAGTGGGCTATCCGTTGCTAGATTACCTGTAGGCTACAGGTTGTAGCGAGCATGTAACCGGGAATGTAATAAATCTTCACGATAACATTGGTAGTTATTACCTACACAACACTATATTTTCATTCCTTTTTTTTAATACCCTTACCATAAATAATAAATATATTTGTAAAAACATTTAACACTTTTGGATGATCTCTTCGAACGGATGAAAATCTGGCCCCAAATCCATTTATGTATTATTTTTGCTCACTGCACGATTTGAGTCACATCAGGCATGACAGGTTCAGGTTGCCTTGATAGGCCTACAATGTACAGTACATAGATATCTGGGTTTGAGATACCAAGTATTACTGTAGGTATTTTCAGGATGTTTGTAGTCGTCTGTGTCACGGTTATTTTCGCATATATTTCAGCACCGGACAAGTAGACAATTGTTTGCTATTGTTTTGAACTTACTTTATGTGCTGAGCTGAGTTTCCCAATGGTGGTATTGTAGAAATTGGACAAGTAGTTTTCGCACACATATTTCAACATTAACTGCATGAAATTTATGATTTTTCTGTTATTTTGTTCACGATCGCCAAAAGGTGGGGCTCGCATGCTGACTTATGTCACTTCTAACGCCTTGATGTCGAATCTTTATGCTTTGTTTGTATCATCATGTATCTGCATGTCACTCGCCAGAGATAAAGCAAATCCGAATCCAAATATCAACAACAGATTTGGATTTGTAAATTTCTGGATTTCTCCCGTCACTAATCCGTTGTGACGATGAGAAAATCTGCACCTATTGCTAATATTTGTGTATTGGATATTCGTAGAGAAGAAAGAAAGAGGAAGACCAGCATGAAAAGCCCGACAGCGCAGACTCTCGAGGAAAGGAGGATGATCAAGAGGTGAGTGTGAATGCTGCTCTAGATTTTATAGCTTTATCGCGAATCATACCCTGGTAAATCCGAAAACGCAAACTGGTTTCTGAAACCAAGCGAACCAGTACATAGATAGTGTGCTGAGTAGAAATAGCAGCCTAAAGTATTGTCACTTTCCTATAAACCACAGTTCTAAGTGATTACAGCACCCGCATGCTTCATTCTACACCGCCACTGCGGCGCTTTCAATGGTAGGCCTCGTAACATCAGAATTATTAAATCTGAAAAAAAATGATAATTACCTAATTTTGAAATGCAGTCATTGAAAATCGCTCATGTGAAACTCTTTTCCAAACTTCTACAGGAATTTCTATAAAACTCACTCTAATTTGCCTTCATCTCAGGGTCGTAGAAATGCTGATGAGGAGTCTAGCGACAGGCCTAGCGGTAGCGGAAGACCGCAGAGGCCGGCTTCCGCCAAAGGCCATCGTCGTAGACCGGCCGACAGGAGCTCTAGTAAGTGCTGTCGCTCACATTTCCTGTTTCCCAATCTACATATCGAATGTTTATCATTTAGCAATTTATGTCATTTTGTTCCAAACGCAACTATGCTTTAGTCTCGGAAAAAGTCCGGGATTCATGCGGAACGGATTATTGTGACAGCAAAATTTCGATGACCGATTTCATCTTGCCAATGTCGTGTGTGTTTTTATCTCAATTCGTAATTTCATTTTGCAGATTACTGTTCGCACTCCATTTTCTGTTACGCAGTACTGTGATTCGCCCCGTTCGCCGACTACTAGTACTTTTTCAGTAGCCTGAATTTTGAAAACATTGTCTAATACCTTTTCATGTTATTTACCTCTTTAGGAGAAGAATCAGAGGTGCAGCAGCCCAGCAGACGGGAAAAGTAAGCAAATTGCAACCAATTTAGTACTGCCTATGTATTTTTGTATCGACACTGTCCCCACTTGGGTCAGCATTCTGCATACTGTCAGGCGTAATTCGGAAGTGGCTACTTTCGATATAGAGGGATAGATCTTCGCAACCAATACTAGATGAACAATGACACTACAAATGGACACGCGAGCCATTCCACCCATTTGTTAAGCCAATTTCGCACGCATATTTCAACGTTTTTTTCTCCTTCCAAATACATACCTACAAGTACCATATCCCATCTTTTAGTTCATCCAGACCTGCCAGACCACCAAGCGCTCGCCCCGCTGCCCCGAGAGTTCGTCAGCGTCCTGACCCGGCCGAAGAAGAAATAGCCAGGTAAGGATAATATTGTTTGCCACTTTTTCCAAAGATTTCTTTCACTTCGCCCAATATTTCGTCGTCCCCGGTGTCAGAATGGAGAGCGCCGGTCGAAACAGGACCGCCCCTTTGATAGTGGACCGCGGTCGTCAAACGGGCGAAATGTCATCTAGCGACGAGGATGAACAGTTTTTGGTGCAGGAAGAGAATGACGTGGAGCCGCCTGACTTGGAAAAGGTGTGTTTCCTCGCAGTGTGTCACTAGAAAAATGATAATTGCGTTGCTTAAAGATTAAGAAGGCACTTACAAGTATGTCACTCTAAAAATCACAATTCTGTCACTATAATGATGTGTCACTGAATGGTTGAAACAGCACTCTCAAATGTGACACTCGAAAAATCACAATCTTGTCACTATAAGGATTTCTCACTAAATTATTAAAACAGCACTCGCCAATGAAACACTCGAAAAATCACAATTCTGATACTCAAATGATTTGTCACTCGATGATTAAAACGGCACTTTTAAACCTGTCACCAGAAGGATTTGTCAGTCGAATGATGAAACCAGCGGAGTTAAATATGTCACTCAAAAAAAAAACATGATTTTGTCACTTGAACGAGCTATCTAATTTGAAATTTCGGAAGACCGCTAAGTAAACAATTTTGCAATACTAAAATTTATTTCAGTTTCAAAATATTATTGTTCTTTTTTAAAATATGCTATTCTCCTGTGTCCGATACCACTATTCTTCACCAGCTGTGATGGCAATGGCATTGCATCTAGGGATAATCAGCTGCTGGGAATGGGCATATTTCCTGAACGTGCAATGGCCCAGACGCTGCCAAGACCATGACGCTTAAAAGACGGCTTAGGGCTTCCACACACAATCAATCTTTACGAGGAGATCTTCTTTGAGATAGTAACACGTTTCGCTAGCCCCAATATCAATTTCTCAGTCGCTGAAAATTGTTGTCAGGTACCGTGCGACTCTATAGTTCAAAAGAAAATTGATGTAATTATCGTGATATTTTTGTTGCATTTGTGTTTCTTTAGTAAAATATTATTTCTTTTATGGTAACTATGTTACGCCCATGTTAGAGATCACAGCGCCGTACTGACGTGAAGTTTTTAGAAAAATGTGGTTGTTGAATTGCGTGGCCTGTTTTGTCTTGATATTGATTCTTCCGGCCCGCGGCCTCCACGAAATTTCAAAACTGGCCCGTGACCCGTTTTGAGTTAGCGACCCCTGCATTACAACGACACGAAGTTTGAATGGCGAATTCATATCATCTCAGCTATCTCCAATGGGAAATAACGACGCGGACGGTGAAGTTGAAGATGAAGAACACGGTGGCCTTGTCCGGAAGATTCTAGAAACTAAAAAAGAACTGGAATCATCGGCGTCAAAGGGAGCCGAGGCGACACGGAAAAAAAGAACGGAAATAGTAAAATGCTTCATGTTCATTTCTAAATCTCAGTCGACTGGCGCCCACTGCATGTTTCTCAACAATCTGATGTTTTTACGCAGGAGCGAACTCCCGTCAACGAAGCCCAGCGTCGCAAAGAAAGGGAGATTGTGATGCGAGACATAGAGAAGTTACGGGTGTCGGTACAGAAGCTATGCCGTAGCGCTGTTCCTCTCGGGAAGATTATAGATTATATCCAGGTATCGTGTGTATTGAGTGTGGCGTTTTTTTTTTTGTGGAACAATTGGGATGAAGTATTCTAAAAGACTGAATATTTCGCTACTGGTGAGAGTCAGCCAAAAAGCTTTTAGTGAATACATTAGCAATATAAAGTTATTGCTTTGTGTATGTGATTCCGTTGTGACGTCAGAATTGCGCTGATGAGATGTATCTTCGCGACAAAAGCAAGATGATGTAATTACTGTACGAATATGTACAATCGCAGAAAGTATATTCTGTTATCGTGATGCATAATAATTTCACTCTAAAAGCTAATGCAAACTTAACATAAAATTTCCTTCCACTTTTCGAAATCCAAATTGTAGAACGCAAGAAGTTTTGCCTACAAAACTGATAAGTAAGAGGCGGAAGTAGTCCAAAAGTAACCAAGTAGGCAAAATATAACTGAGTACTCTGAAAAAGAAATTCGTTACTGGCCACATCTGGTTTGTGGTGGTAAAGAAATGCGCTAAAATCCGCTTTGTGCAGCGCTGGTACAGGGAATGAATGTGCGTGTCGAAAATCAAACTTGATTTTTCGCATTCAGGAAGACATGGACTCGATGCAGAACGAACTGATCCAGTGGAAGAAGGAAAACAAGGAGCACCTCGCGAAGTTGCAGAAGGAAGACAGGTATGAGTTATCGCTTCAAAACCAGCAAAATTTTGCATCAATAATCTGGTGTTGTTCGGCACTTATGGCCCTAGGACGGAGCCGTAACAACATTATGTCAGGCCTCCTTTAATATATGAGTCGTGAGTCCCCTTCATCCTCAGCAAGTTAGATCTCTTACATCAAATTACATGGTTCAGCTATGAACGGCATAGGGGATGCCCTCTCTGCATTACATTTGTGCAATGGCCACTAGGACCCAGGTTGCAATTGGAGGTGGCCCAACACTAAGGAAGCCTGAACTGAAATTATCAATATGCCTTCTGAATTCGGAAATTTTCTTCCTGCTATTTACTTTCACAATAATTTTTGATTTTGTATTTTCAAGTAAAATTACACAGGACTGCGTTCTCCAAATGCTGTGTAATTTTACTTGAAAGACAAAAGCAAAATTATTGTGACAGTAAATAGCGGGAAGAATATTTCCAAATTGAAGAAGTAAAGCAAAATGGGATACTCGATTGAAAATTGATTGAATTGCTGTTTTTGGCATTCATGGTGTTTCGATTACATTGGTCATTTTACACCAGGCCGATATTCATTATTATGATTCCTTGTCTGCCGACTTGCAGAATGGCCCACTTCTAGGCTGTTTTAAGACACCGCTTACGCGGATCAGATGGCAAGGAGTAGCCTACGTAAACCTCCTGCGCTTAGGTGGGAAATCTGGAGTCGACTGAGGTCGGACTTAAACTCGCAACCTGTTGGTGCCGTAGCTGTGGAACGCACCGCTACGCTGTCTCTAGCATCCTGGA
>ATSW01002542.1:0-12858 GCA_000444245.1 Botryllus schlosseri | reverse complement strand
TGACTCGACTTGACTCGAGTCACTACCAAAAATCGAGTGACTTGACTTGACTCGAGTCACCTTCGAAAATCGATTGACTTGACTTGACTCGAGTGGGCAAAATGGGCAATGACTCGAAGTGACTCGTGACTCGAAGGTAGTGACTTGATCCCAACACTGTGTAGTCTGTAGTGACGCTGAGCTTTCAATATAGAGTATCTGTGTTTTTTAAATCTGGTCCACAAAAGAAAAAAGTGATGCCGAATCCAGCTTTAGGCTGGTCGAGGCTTTGAGTTGTGGTTGTAGATGAAATTCAATGGCAGCGCGCGTGTTCTCAATCCCAGTATTGGAAAATGGGCGTGGATGACTGCGCGTTTGCGTAAGTATATAGGTCGTGTAGGACTTATATTTGATATGGATTCCGGCGGATATGTCGTTCCGCTCGGGAGCAGACTGATTAAAGTGGAGGCGCACTTTAGAAAATAACGTTGCCAACCAGAATCATATAGTAATGTCATTTTGAAAAAATAGGTATAGGGTATATCCCCAGACCTATTTTACTGGGTCACAACAAGACGCCATTGCTGTTCGAAAATTCATGCGCCAGATATGGAACGCGAACCATTCAATGCCCAACGGTGTATCGGCTGTGCTAAACAGTGCCGCGCTGACTGGGATGCGTTCATAAGGTGTGTAGAAGGCTACGGTAATTATGAATTAAAACGTAACGTTACGCGCCCGATAAGGGACTCGAACCCAATGCCAATTACAAACACAGATAGCGAATTGTTGCTCATGTGCATGTGCAGTGTGCACTGTGCAGTAAGGAAACATAGCTGTCCCGTGGCGTCTTTACCTAAAATACCAAAAGAAAACTATAAACGACGAATGAAAACCGTATGAATCAAAGAACGAACACTGTTACACCGAACATTAGGCCGAGTTGGATGTTAGATTGACTGACTGTTTGACCCTTTTTCGTCATTCTTCTGCTCATTGTATCATTGCATCGTATATTACGTGCCTAGAACAGTATGACAGTATAGAATGTAAATGTTTACATTCTATAATGACAGATATAGCCCGTCCGTCGTCTGCGGATAGTATACGGCCAGTCCGTTGTCTACGGATATCAGCTTACAGTTTATACTTAACTGGCACTTCCGCAGTAGCTGACACGAACGTCCCGTGTTCTGTGTAGTTCTTGACTGGCAGTTCAATAGAGACGACAACAATTGCCTTTTCCAGATATATTGTACAGTAATTCGGATAGTTTTAGCAGTAAGTTTCAGCATGCATGAGTCTCGTATATAATCTGAGTCATTCTTTGATATGCACTGGGTTATAAATATGCGATAAGTCACGTGATGTAGTATATTATATCATAATAGATAGGAGAGAGCTGGAGCCAGAGCTCCCACAACAGATAAAAATAATAGAACCACTGATTACTATGCAGCCCTCTTATGCAGGCTATTTGTAATTTTGCACGAGACTTCCCAGGATCAACTATTCAATGTTCAGTTAATTGAAAATTCTTATCCAGTGAAACAGCAAAAGATTGCGGTATAATGAAAGGTATGAGGATGCCGAAACGACTCGGAGTAGTCTTTATAATCTTTGCAGTATGAGTGTATATTAGGGATGGTGTGAACGCGAGGTTCACGTTTGCGTTCTGTGAGTGAACCTCCGAAATTTAGAGGTTCACGTTCACAAACGAACCTTGGTAGGTTCTGCACTGTGAACTTTTTCATATATTACAATTTTCACTTCATTATAATCTTAGGTGGAAATTTATTGTATTACCACTGCGGGCCACTCTATGCAATGGCGCTTGCAGCATGAAAAAAATCAACACTACACGACCTTGACAATCTCAAAAATTCTATTTGCTTTGTTACAAAAGTTTGCTTGAAATATCCAGCTTTCGGTTTGTAAATATTTAGCGACTCTCTGCTTTGAGCTTGACCCGCAATCACACAACATCAAGAGCGAAGTAGCCTACACTACATGCAGTCAGCGAACGCTTATTCAACCAATCAATGAAATTGATATCGTAGTCTGATGTAAAAATACTATAGCAGGCGTACGTGGTCAATATTTACTTCGTATGTTTATTGTATCATAAACACCAAATCCGTGTGATTGGGATGTTGGCTCTGCTGAATAACTTGTTAATGGGGTAATATCGGTAGCAAGTATAGAAATCCGTTTTACACTCTGCTCAATATCAACGTAAAGAATACTCAGACGCCGAATTCATTGTCCGATCTGGCCTAGACCGTTAAGGCGTATAAGCTAATATTCTCTTGCAGGTACTCGTCGAAATTGTTGGCAAAGCGACGGAAGATAGTGATTTTATGGGATTATTATATCATTTGATTGCCCCAGTAGATACATTTGGCGACGTTTAAAACGTCAATATGTACTTCAGCATTGTGGCCCGAGTCGTCGCTAGGTTTCGTGTACGACTAGGCTATCACTTCACTGAAATGTAGGGTTGGAATTAGCAAATATGACGTCACGTGACGTCATGAGGTTCACGTTCGCGTTCACACAGAACCTTTCAAAAAGGTTCGCGTTCACACGAACCTGAACCTTTCAGAGGTTCACACCATCTCTAGTGTATATACTATGGAAGAGGATTTTAAATGCCCCATCTGTTATATTTATTCCATGGTATTTCCTATACTGATAAAAATGTTCCCTGTTGTGTTGATCGTTCCCGTCGCTTCTGTAGCCTGCTCTGTGACCTGCTTCTGCGAACTGCTCGGTGCTCTCAGCTGAGTCTCGATGAAGGCTGCGATGGATTTTATGATTTTGCAGCCCTTTCGACGCCGTCTTTTTCGTGGAATGTTTTAGTAACTTCATGTACTATCTGGTATTTCACATAGCCTTTTTTATTTGCTTTTATTGCCTTAGCTAAAATAGGGTTACCATATTTGTGTGAAACAAATTCCGGACACTCTTCAGCGCCAACTAGCGGATTCAAAATTGAGCAGTAACACGTTGTCTGGCAATATGACGTCACACTAGCAAAGCATTACTCATCGACTGTATGCGAATAGAGTGGAACATAGGTCATGAATTGGGCCATCTGTAATGTGAGCTCTGGAGAGTGGAGATTGCTACTAGCTAGGGTCTGCAATAAATTTCTCCACGGGCCGGATGAAATCGTCTGGCGGGCCGTGTCTTCTTGTTAGGTGGGTGCGGCTATGGTTGTTTGTTTTAATCAGGTCCGAAACAACATCATTTCTGCCCCCTTCCGCCACTCAAAAAAGAACTGATGTTGGGCCGTCATTGGGTAATCAATGTACCGTCTTGGGAACTTACTATATCCATTTGGCTGTTAAAATTTGTGAATGAATTCTGTCAATAATATTGATTTTTCCATATATTCGGCTACTATAAAATGCACCAGCAGGTTGTACATACGGTGATTTCCAACTTTTTATGGTCACGGCCTCATTTCCAACTTGAAAAAGTTCCATGGCCCAGCTCAAAGCTTGATAAACTAAAGCTGATTACTAAAAAAAAAATCAACTTGCCCAAACCTACTCACGGCCTAAGAAGCTGACTGCCTCCAACATCATCGCGATTCCCAGATGAAGGCAAACGACCGCAAGATTTAGAACCACTGTCTGTGACTGAAGCATCCAATGGGCCTTAACCAACTCTAGGAATATACCGTTATAGCTTATCATTGCGATTACAATCACACTTATTTCAGTAAATGATATTTATATTGATTTTGATTGCATTTTTAGCGAGGGTGATGTCTGGTGCCCATACTAATATCAATATGCGTTGCATTATCTCGAGCGCGACACGAAGAGGAATATTTAATAGCATAAATCTACTTGAAAATAATATCGTTTATGTTGATTTACGAAAAAGCTTTGAGCTCACTTTAAGCGTTCAAAATTCCGGACATTTAGGCATATTTTAGAAATTCCTCCCGGACGCAGATTTTTCAGTGAAATTCCGGACATGACCGGGAAATTCCGGACGTATGGCAACATTGGCAACCCTAAGCTAAAAACGGTGCTATTCGAAGATACACCAGAAGATGGCGTAGCAATCACGCGGAAAGCTGTCGGGATTTCCCCGGAGTTCGGCGTGTTTGCATTTTGCGGCCAGTACTTTCCTACGTTAATTGTAAATTATTGTTATTTATCGCAATATTATTATGCACCAGTGCCTGCTTTTCAACCTGCGGGATGGCACGTAATAGGATATTGAGTGCAGTTTATCCATAACCTCTGTCGTCGCGGTGCATTTGAAAAATCTTACCATGCACCGCTAATCCGTGTAATCGTAGCTTTTCACAATCTAATTTTGCACCAGCGGGAGTGAATAGATATTTGCGCACTATTGATAATACGTAATCAAAAATCTGGTTCAAAAGCGGGTGTAGTGGCAGCCAGTATAGACCTTCATGTCTCTAAATTGGAAATAACAGAACACGAGCTGGGGTGCCATATTATGAAGGTAGAGCCAGAGGTATAGTAAACTCTCATGTAGGGTTGCAATGTCTCGAGTCGCGATTTTTTTGGTGACTCGACATCACTCGAGTCACATCCAAAATATGGATGATGACTCGACTCGAAGCAATTTGTGTATTGAATTGACTTGTACGAGTCATGAGCAAAGACTCGATCATTCAACCAAGTTACATGACTCGAGACTCGGATGGCTAAGACAGGCATTTCGTTGTAACTTTGAAGAATATAAGCTACCACATATTATTACTGGTATTTCGTCTATCAACTATCAGTATGCCGGTGTTTATAAGATAATACCAGAAACTGTAAAGTGTCGTTCGCTACTTGCGACATTATGTGCATTCAATTGTTGACATGAAAAGAATGAAAATCTAGAATTTTTAATGACTCTGAAGCAGCAAATTTGAATTTTCATAACAAACATTGAAAATTGGATTTGAATTTCGCAATGATGATGGACAAGAACTTAGATGTTTGAATTTGAATTAAAGCTGTATATTTCTACAGGGTTGGTTTGATTTGTATGAAATAAATTCAGATTTGTTTGAAATAAGGTCAGTCTCATGTTTGAAATTAGGATAGTCATGTTTGAAATAAGGTCAGTCGCTATATTCACTATAAGGCAGGGTTGTAACCAAGTCACAAGGCCCCGAGTCACAAGTCAATCTCATTTTTATAGTTTTGACTCAAGTTAAGTCGAGTCACCACCGAGTCAAGTCAGAGTCCAAGTCAGCGATCAGAGGGTAGAGTCCAAGGACTTCATGGTATTAAGACTCGAGTCCGAGTCCAAATCATTGTGTTGACGGCTCGCAGTTTCCAGGAGTTTTGGAAACCCACTTTTTATAACTCTGGTTGTTGATATCGAATGGTTCGCATTTATAATATGCTAATTTTCTGCACTTTTAGCAGTTTATGGTCGCATTTTTAAGTATACCAGCACCAGTACACCAAATCCCAATAGTGTGGTAACCAGTGTTGGGATCAAGTCACTAACTTCGAGTCACGAGTCATTGCACATTTTGACTCGAGTCAAGTCAAGTCAATCGATTTTCGAAGGTGACTCGAGTCAAGTCAAGTCACTCGATTTTTGGAGGTNANGTCGAGTCAAGTCAAGTCAAGTCACGAGTCAAGTCAAAATTCAAGTCAAGTTGCCTTTTCGAAGTATGAAGCATGGTTANGTCATTACATTTCGCCAGCTGTCTNAATTACAGATTNATTGGTCATTAATTCTGAACCGACGAACGAATATAGAGTTAAATATACNTGCAATAAGGGGCTGTATCGCTTACATATACGTAGAACTGTNAAACTGCGTANGTAATTGCATAGCCTCAGTTTATATAGTTACCAGCCAAAATAAAGAATAAAGAAACGAATTGATAAGATGCAATANATTACCCATTCATACATANTGATATGATACAATTCGANTCTNCGCCAATGGTTGANGAGTATATNAACTATATTNGATTTCAATTTCAAAATGAAACAAAAGGTTCGGTTAAGGTAAGAACAGAGAACAGAAAGAGATATTTTGGTATCAAACTACTACTAATTTACGACNANGTAAGCTGTAAGCTTCGATCGCNTNGTTTGTGGTCAATATATTTGTGAGAGAATAATGTAGGCTCAGTAAAACGCANGATCATTGAATGATTGGTCGCTCTCACGGGTTACGCCAGCGTTTGACGAATCATCCGAACATGCAAGATACAGTGATCGNCACNGATTACTTGATGACTTGAAATTGACTCGTGAATTTTGCTCCGANTCACGAGTCAATCCANATTTCTGATACGCCGAGTCAANTCAAGTCAAGTCATTTTAGCAAANTGACTCGAGTCCAGTCAAGTCATACAAAAAAGGTGACTTGAGTCTGACTCGAGTCATCCCAACACTGGTGGTAACTTAACTATACTTCGAAATTACAGTGAAATGTCTGTCTTGGCCGTTTGAGTTTCGAGTCATATGACTTGGTTCGAGTCATGCGCAATGACTCAGTCCAAGTCGAGTTAATATACAGATTGACTCGAGTCAAGTCATTTATGAATTTTGCGAAAATGACTCGAGTTGAGTCATCAGAAAATCGTGACTCGAGTCGACTCGAGTCATGACTCGAGTCATTACAACCCTGTTATTAGGCCAGTTGCAATACCAAGGCACGATTTCCCCGTGCCGTGGTAACCCGGTCCGAACACATCCCAGACATGATGTCCTAACACACCCCAGACACGATGTCCGAGTGGAGCACAGTCCGAAAATACCCCAGACACCATGTCCGAATGGCAGCACAGGCCGAACACACCCCAGACACCATGTCTGTGTGTCAATGCAGTCCAAACACATTCCAGACACCATGTCAGGCACAGGCCGAACAAAGCTCTGACATGATGTCCGAACACACCCCTGCGTGCTGCCATGCGAACATGGTGTCTGAGGTGTGTTCGGCCTGTGTTGCCATTCAGACACGGTGTCTGAGGTGTTTTCGGATTGTGTTGACACTCGGACATCGTGTCTGGGGTGTGTGTTCGGACTAGGTTACCACTGGTAAATCGTGCCTTGGATATGTCCGTGCTGCAACTGACCTTATAGTGAATATAGCGACTGACCTTATTTCAAACATGAGACTGACCTTATTTCAAACAAACTTTTTTTGTTCAAATGAACAGTGCTTGATGTATCACTCCAATTCATGTAGAATAACCTAATCGCACTGCTATTTCCAGGTAGTAATCTTAACCAATGAACTGTAAAGATCTCATAATGGACATTGTGAACATATTGCCAGATGAGATGTGGGTTAAGATTCTTGATTACCTCCCACTGCACGACCGTCTTGAATGGGTTCAATTTACGAACCAAAGGCTTTTGCAGCTTGCTGGAGACGTGCCTGCGGTCCAAAATCTCGATTTTCACGGATGCAGCAATGTATCGAACGATCTTTGTCTGAAATTAATCAACCGTTCAAAGGACAGTGTGAGATTTTTATCATTCAGGGACTGTACTTGGTTCTCGAATCAAATCTGCACCACCATGCCGAGATTGAAAAATCTTGTTACACTGGATATATTGGGGTGTTTCTTGAGCAGCGAAACGTTGCACAGTCTACTCCGCGCTACGCGCACCATTAAAAGATTGGCTCTATCTACCACCGAAACGGTCATGAAGGAATTTTGTCAGTTGCAGTCAAAACGCGGATTGTCACTTCGAGTCTTACATGTAGAATTGCTCCACGATCCCGAAAAACTCAGCAGTCGCCAAACCAGAACGGTGTTGCAGAATTTTATCAAGACATGCTGTTATTGCAGACCACATTGCATTTCAGTCCAAACTCTCAAGCATTTGCCTCTAGAAGATTTTGACGATATATTCTTTGAGGCGAATCTTGCTGTTTATAGAGACTCCATCCAAAGAGTGATGCGGGAGGCGTGTGATAAAACTTACCATAATCAGATACTGATTGCAGTTGCTTTTCATCGAGATGGTAGTCCTCTGTCGGCGGGTTGCATAGTTGACGCAAGGGTACTCTGTCTTCCTATGCTGTTGAGGGGTAGGAGTTTTTTTGCATCATGTTATTGTACAGGAAAATGCCTGCCTCGTGCACTACATGAACTGGAGTATCTTATTTGCTCGCCGTTTGGATATAATTATAATCCAGATTCTGCTGAGACAGTTTCGCGAAATTGCAGTATTCCGAAACTGACACATCTAGACTTGGGCAGACGGTGTGCTTCTCATGTTGATGACACCGATGCATTCTATGGTATATGCGATAAATTACCATCTTTCCCAAACCTCGTTGAGCTTAATGTGTGTGGGTTGGAATTGCACGGTTACACGCTTCTATTCGGAATCATGGACTTGAAACATTTGAAGGGTTTGTCTTTTTCGCTCCATCTTCCGATACCGTCATATGACTCACATCCAGAGGAGGATGTAGTCAATTATGAAACTGGGTCAGGAGACACAGATGAAAGTTGCAGGTATTCGATATTTTTGTCGAAATTGTTGAAAAATTTTCCTGATTTGGAAAAGTTGGAAATGACATGTAGCGTGGATGCTCGAAAATACGTTGCTGTCAGTGATTTGGCACCGATTGGGATGTTGGCCAAACTTCGCTATCTGTCTTTACACAGATTTATTTTGGACGATGTAGATCAGCTTGCAAAGATCCTATCCAAATGCACAAAGATATCATCATTGGACCTTGGTCACTTTGAGACTGATGTTGTATGTGATTTATCCGAGTGTTTTGCTTCGTTACGCCATCTCATTTATCTACGACTTGCCCATGATGATTTGGAGTCTGTGTCAAAATTCAAAGATTTGCACATCAATAGCAATCTTCAAAGATTCACTCTGTATTCAAAGTCCACCTTGTCAGCGGCGTGGATCGAGTCTTTTCTGGGACCTGTCGTTGCAACGTGCGATCTGTTTTGTATGTGCCATATCGAATGTAAAAACGTGGATGCGGGTGTTAAAAAGATGATTGCAAAGTACCGGAAGCTTTGTGAATCAAAATATCGTAACAACGTGGTATTGTCATGCAGTGCTGATAGTATGAGCCAGCATCCAGTGTGCCAAAGTTGGCAGGGTAGGTCGTTTTCATCTGTCGCCACATACAGCCCTTTTGACTTTCTAAAGATGCCTTGAGTGCAAATAAACGTATTAACCATCATATTTCTCTTCTGAATTTTGTTCAACGTCATTTAACTGCCATTTTTGTTGAAGTTCCGTAATCGGGGTAACTTTGGGCACTAAGCAGTAAAAGATTTAAATGGTTATTGATGGAAAAGGGTTGCCGCGGGATGTCCAATTCTTTTTCATGAGGCAACAGTACCACAAGTAGTCTCAATAACGGGTGTATTCATTTCACTACCACATCAACTTGATCCAACATTGATAAATTAATGGCAGGGGTCTGATGGCTTTTTAAAATGGAATGAGTAGGTTAATAAATTGAGAGTTTTCCAAAATATGAAAAAATGGGTAAGCAATCAGCCGAGAGATTGTAATCGGATGTAAGCTACTTTAAAAACGTATCACATAGTCCTGCTGAATATGGCATACCGTAAATTACGACAAAATATATCCATCAGAGGACAAAGGAAAGGGAAATTACATCTTTTAAAGAATAGTAAAATATTTGAAATCAGCAATAAATCACAGTAACATGCCTAATGTTTGCTGTCGATTGCTGACGCCGCCAGTGGGATACCCCCTTGGCCCTTATCACCATATGTTATTTATAAGTCTTAATTGGGGAAGACATGAGGGCAAATTGAGATAAGGGGGGCATTGGCCTTCATAAACTACATAATTTTTTATTTTTATTGGGGGTGTGGGGGGATTAGGTAAAAATCATGCAATAGGCCAGACGTAAACTGTTTAGTCTCAGTTTTAGCCACTGCTCTCACCAACTCTTACCAAATAAGCCTAATTCAAGAGATTTCATAAGCAATTGACCGTAAAGACATACAAAAAACTACATTGTCCAAAGTTACCCCAAATGCCGGGGTAACTTTGGACACGGATAATTTACAAAAACAAGGTGCTTTATTATGACCATGAAGATTTTGGATTAGTTAATTCTAATCTTTGCTCCATAACCCCTGAAAACACAAAACTTACATCCCTACTCTCTAGAATTTCCAAGATACAAAGCGAAATTGTTGAAATTGTCCAAGTTATCCCGGTTTACGGGTAATACTTTTCGTTAGTTTTCGTTATCTCGCGCTCAGATGTTAGAACGATGCTTGTTTAGGCTAGCTACCCAGTATGTCAATTGTACAGTATGTTTTACAATTTGAGAGTTTACTTAAACTAAGAGATGGGAAGAGAAAAGTTGCATCCAAATTTTCACACCCTTCCAGAATTTACCGAATATGATCCACTGTGATCCAACTCAGTAAATTTTCGTCATAACCATGATGGCTTTGTCACTTCCACTTCATTAATATGTTTATTACCACATTTGCAGTGAATGAATTCGTGTTGAAGTTGATGTTTAAACCGTGCGATATTATTGACTTCCACATTCCATTTCGTACGTGAACATTAGTTGATTTTTGCTGTTTTTGCACCTGTAGTTTCTGTTTCTGACTGTTTATTTTAGATCTTGCCAGATATCACATGTGTTTGGTAGGATTAATCATTATTCTACCTAACTGAACGGTGCAATATCATTAAAAATGGCTGGAATTTGATTCAGTCTGAAAACTATAACAAGCCGTTGGTCGCAATCTAAAAATATTTGGAAATACCAGTAATAAGTTAATGCCGGGGTCCTGTTCCTGAATATTCTAGACACAAAACTGCAGTTTCTACGTATTCAATGAGTGTTTATTCACCATTACATGATAAAAACTCTCATCCAGTCTCCTTTGGAAGAATTTGACACAGAATCTGACCAAACGAAGCTTAAAAATTATTATCTGCAGTGTTATTCACAGTTTTAGTTACTAATGTTAACTGATCAGTGTATTGGAACAGTGTGATTTCATCGGTTCATCATGCTAAATGGGAAGTGCAGCATTTCATTGCCATAGTTGCCTTAAGTTACTGCCACCATGTTCCATCCTATCTGAACTGCTGTGTTTCTCATTCAATATCTCGAACCGAAACCATCATGTGTACTTTTGAGCATCAATGGACCCTGTTGATAGTAGTTTGCTAATTAGGCAAAACGTCCATAGTACCAATTCACGAAATGGACGTCTGCACTGATGTAATTTCTGTTGTCACAGAGAATTGTTTAATTAGTAGAAATCTCATCGTGACTACTCATCTGACTGTTCGATGGAAATTTATTCTCTTCACAAATGTGATATTGCTGTATAGATCACACGATGCTCAGAGTCACCAATATTGCGTCGCCTGAACACCAATATACTGCAAAGATAGTTTTTGTAAAACTTTTTTACCTGAAACATAGCTGAACATTGAATTAAATATGCTTTAAAAGGGTTTCTCCACAAAAAGTCTTCAAGATGTTGGATTGTAGGTGTACAGTAGCCATAATTAATAAACTGTTAGTGGTATTTTTTATTCATGCCTGACGGATTAGCATAGCATTGTGATATCTGGTTTTCTATGGTGTTAATTGTTGACATTGTGACATTGGCTATTATTTTTCTTTAGTGTAACTTGTTGGTGTAATTTATCAATTTGGGTGTGTCTATGAACGGCAAGTTTCTTCTGGATAAATCCAGGGCATTTGATAATCAGGGATCGTTTGGACCACTGCCAAAGTGAGAGTGAATTAGGTAAGCAATTGCTTCTGTAATCTGTTAAGCTGCCAGCCAGCCCAGCACTGCCTTACTCAGATTATTGTGAGATGTTCGGTTAGCTTCATGAAGCTGGAATACCTATCAGCAGTGCCCGTGCTTGACCTCCCTTTTAAATGTTATGACTCCCTATACATATGTTGTGTCACAGGCCACTCTGGCCAACAGACTTCTGTATTATCAGTTACTATATAACGTTGTGCCAGTTCATTTCTTGAGTAATCTTTATCGACTATTTAGCCATGGCATGTCCTCAAGGCTGATATCCTACAGGATATTTTTGTAAGGTTCTGTCTGTCGCTCCATTCGCTACTCAGAGGTATTGATATTATTTTTACCTCATTGAAACATGCCGGATATTAAGTGTAGTTTACAATACCAATTCTCACCTTGGTCAAACTCATGAGTATAAGTCCAAAACAAGCGTTTTCTTTTGATTTGGATTTTTGAATGATGATGGTCAAAAACTCTTGGGTTTTGATTTGGAATATAGCTCTGGATTTGGTGTGCGGACTGTTTTTAACCTCCTTATCCTTCTGTAAATTTCTGCCCTTTGTTTTTTCCAGAATACCGGTATTGCGTAGTCAGAACTCTGGCTCAAAAGCGGGTGTAATGGCAGCCAGTTTAGACCTTCATGTCTGTAGGTAAATGGGAAATACTAGAACACAAACTGAGGGAGCATATTATAAATATAGCAAACTCTAATGTAAGGTTCTTGTAATGTCTCCAGTTGTGATTTTTGGTTAATCGACTTAAGATGATTTGTGTATTGACTGGACTTGTACTCGAGTCATTGCTCATGACTCGATCATTCGTCCAAGTGACATGACTCGAGACTCGGATGGCTAGGACAGGTATTTCGTTGTAATTTCGACGAATAATAAGCTATCGCATCACATATTATTATTGATATTTCGTCTATCAACTATCAGTATGCCGGTGTTTATAAGTTAAGACCAGGAACTGCAAAGAGCCGTTCGCTACTTGCAACAATAGGCGCCGAGTTACAGGGTGGCGGGTAGGGCTATTGAAAAATGACTTTTTTCTCAAATCGTACTGGCTACTTGATAAAATTGTTAGGTTACCTA
>ATSW01002541.1:0-12461 GCA_000444245.1 Botryllus schlosseri | reverse complement strand
ATGCTATCCTATCCTATATATGTAGCCTATTCATTATTCAATCCCATTACAAATACTTCACATTATGTGTAGATCTAGCAGGGGGCTCAAACTCAAATGTGCTCGCGGCTCAAATTCATAGTTTTCGATGACGTCGCGGGTCGCAGCATTTATAATGGGGTATTCAATGTATAATTTCCAAGTAGGCTAGGCTTTATTTGACAGAACCTTACAGACTGGCATTCCACAAATATCGTGAAAATGTAATTTACTGTTGTACTATTCACGCTTGGCACGAAAATAAATCACATTTTAAATATTTGAATAAAATTATTTTTGTGCTGTGCATAATCTGGCAAAATAGTGAGTTATGGAAACCAGGACAAATGCATCGCAACATCGTAAAAGCTGTCGCCATATAATGTTGCAGCTAGCGGACATGTGATGCGCCACAATTATAGGTTGAATATTTTAGAATCCAGGGTTGTAATGACTCGAATCATGACTCGACTCGAGTCCAACTCGAGTCACGATTTTCTGATGACTCGACTTAACTCGAGTCATTGCGCATGACTCGAACCAAGTCATATGACGCGTGATTCACGCGGCCAAGACCGACATTTCATTGTAATTTCGAAGAATAGTAAAGTATAACCACACTATTGGGATTTCATCCATTGGGACTGGTACTTAAAATACGACTAGAAACTGCTAAAAGTGAGGAAAATTAGTACACTATAAATGCGAACCATTCGATATCACGAAACAGAGTTATAAAAAAAGTGGGTTTAACAAGACTTCAACTGGAAACTGAGCACAGTGAGCAGTCAACACAATGACATGGACTCGAACTCGAGTCATAATATCATGACTCATCGGACTCGACCCTCTGCTCACTGACTTGAACTCGGACTTGACTCGGTGGTGAATTGAAAATGACTCCACTTGACTCGAGTCAAAACTATAAAAGTGAGATTGACTTGTGATTCGGAGCCTTGTGACTTGGTTACAACCCTGGAATTTATCAAAGATTAATCTGATATCAGAGCATTTGAACTGTGCACATCCGGTTTTCTGGAATAGTCCTGATAAGTAAAGTTTATGTCATTGTCAAATTCAAATTAAATCAGCTTTAAATTCGCATTCGATTGTAACCAATCAATAACAACAACTAAAATGTAATAATTATTGTGTCATAGCAATAGTAGGGTTTCTTGCGATCATACCCCTTATGCTTTCAATAAGATTTCTCTCGCAGCCGGTGTTTATTTTCTATTTTCAACACAATTCCCGATGGTACTTATCTTAAAATCAAAAAGTCTGTTCACATAAAACGCTCGTTAACGCGTAGAATATTTTTTAATTGAGTAATCAACCCAGAAAGATTCCAGTTTTGTTGGTTTGCAAAATGACAGCGATAGTTTGTTGCGTCCGTAATCGTACCAAGTAACGGAGTTCCGAGTCCCAAGTCCTTCTCCGATGTTATAACGTTTGACCCGACTCAACTCGAATCATTTTTATTTTATCACCCACTCAGCCCGAATTCGAGTAATTTTACGAATGGTCGCGCCCATGTCCAAATCACAATTGTCAGTCCCGAATTATCAACGGGTAATGTTTTTATCATCATGAGCTAGAAATGTGACATAAAGCTCTTCAACCGCATCACTTTTGAGAGTGAGGTGATAGTGAAGTTTGATGAGATTTCAGGATTTTGGAGTAGTTTTAGAGTGAACTTTAGGTTCCCAAATCTTAAAAAGAAATGTGGCAGTTGAATATATTGTTGAATATATTTGCAACGTGATAGATTCACCTCTACTTGTCGGAATTGAATCAAATTTGGTGTGCTTCGTTTTTTAGCTTAACAATTTCAGCTAATAATCGCGAAATGTGAAAAAAAGTTATTTTTAACAGCCCTAGTCTACAACGTTCGGATAATCGAAATCGAGTCGAGCTCGGACTGAAATAATTCGAGTCGAGCCCATAAATTCGTATGTATATCGGCTGACTTCAGGTAACTGGAAGTGCGCCACTTAGCGACAAAAGTGCCGCACCGTAAACAAATTATCATGCATTGTATGTATTCTTTAGATTTCTATAGCGTTGGGTGGTACTTTGTGGTAACAGTCTTTGTTCTCGCACTCATTCCTCTATTTGAAAACAACTATAGTCAAAGATACTAGCCACACCAGTCATTCTTTCCTAATTTTATCATACGCACACAACATTTGCGCTTATTGCCTACAATGTCACTTGCGTTAAGCACAGTAATTTCAGAAATTGTCAGTGGCTTTTAGGTATTTGTAAGATTACAGACGACTTCCATGCTCACGTGCTTCCACCATCAGTCTCTCACTGGGGCCGTTCTCATGCGCCCGTAACTTGATCTTTACTACCGACTTTCTCATAGCTCCGCTAACCATCACTATGGGCTCTTTGAAACAATGCCATATGGCAGTAAGGTTAGCGATGAGGAGCCCAGGTAACCTCCGACACATAAAAGTTTGGCAGAGTCTAGACTCGAGCCACCAACCATTCGTGTCGTGACGGCGTCGCTGAGCACACCGCACCAATCTTTTCTTACCAATCATGTTGATACATGTGGTGAATGGGTTGTTTTAGCGCATGCGCACTATTTTCGCTGACAGTGTGTAAGCCTTATACAATATATACTTGCAATAAGTTTGATACTACTCCAAGTCACATGTCGTTGGTAGGTCGAGGAAACCACTCGAACCATGACAGTATAGTTGCATACACTCCTGCACTATAGCCTACTTGCAACGAGCATTCCCACTGCGATTACTATGAAATCACACACTGCAGTCCACCAAGCCATCCGTAGCAGGAATATATAGAAACTACGTTTTACATCGATTCACATTTCGTTGTATTAGCACATGTTAGCAAGAAACGGCGCTGGAGAGCAAGAAACTTTCAAGGAAAATACTTTCAAACTAATCTTCATCGACTTCTCCCTCTCCTTCGGACTCGAATTCACCTTCCTCGTCGGCGGTAGCGTCTTGATACTGTTGGTACTCGCTCACCAAGTCGTTCATGTTGCTCTCGGCCTCAGTGAACTCCATCTCATCCATACCTTCGCCAGTGTACCAATGCAAGAAAGCCTTTCGGCGGAACATAGCCGTGAACTGCTCGGAAATTCTTTTGAAGAGTTCCTGAAAAACGCAAGATGTTGAAACATAAGAGTGAATTCAATCTCACGTGACCGTTCGTCGAAGACTAACCTGAATGGCGGTGCTGTTGCCTACGAAAGTCGCGGCCATCTTGAGTCCACGCGGTGGAATATCACAGACAGCGGTCTTAACATTGTTTGGAATCCATTCGACGAAGTAGGAGCTGTTCTTGTTTTGTATGTTCAGCATTTGCTCGTCGACTTCCTTCATCGACATCCGGCCACGGAACATAGCCGCCACAGTCAGGTATCGTCCGTGGCGCGGGTCGCAAGCGGCCATCATATTCTTAGCATCGAACATCTGCTGGGTGAGCTCGGGAACGCTGAGGATGCGGTACTGCTGACTGCCGCGACTCGTGAGCGGGGCGAAGCCAGGCATGAAGAAGTGCAATCGGGGGAATGGAACCATGTTAACGGCCAATTTACGCAAATCCGCGTTCAACTGACCGGGGAATCGGAGGCACGTAGTGACTCCACTCATCGTGGCGGATACCAGATGGTTTAAATCTCCATAAGTCGGGGTGGTCAACTTCAAAGTACGGAAGCAGATATCGTATAAAGCTTCGTTGTCGATGCAGTATGTTTCGTCGGTGTTCTCTACGAGCTGATGAACTGAAAGGGTGGCGTTGTAGGGTTCTACGACAGTGTCCGAAACTTTTGGAGATGGGACGACGCTGAATGTCATCATTATTCTATCGGGATACTCCTCTCGGATCTTGCTGATCAAAAGCGTGCCCATTCCAGAACCAGTACCACCGCCGAGGGATTGGGTCAATTGGAATCCTTGTAAACAGTCACACCCTTCCGCTTCTCGCCTGACCACGTCAAGCACCGAATCTACAAGTTCGGCCCCTTCTGTGTAATGTCCTTTAGCCCAGTTATTACCCGCTCCGCTTTGACCTGCATTCAAGTACTATTGTATTGCGAAATAGGGAGGGAAATACAGTTTACACGTACCGAACACGAAGCTGTCTGGTTTGAACAACTGTCCGAACGGCCCGGACCTTACCGCATCCATAGTTCCTGGTTCAAGATCTACCAACACGGCTCTTGGTACATATTTTCCACCTGAAGTGAAAGCAATAACGTTAAAGCCTGTTGGTAGCACACTTACAGATGCATCATATTGTTTAAATGCGCTTAGATTCCGTACATCGTCACAATGTTAGAACAATTGCTGGTAACGTGTTTGGGTCGGTGGCTGCTATATATCGAGGTCACAAACCTGACGCTTCATTGTAGTATACGTTGATTCGTTCCAGCTGTAGGTCGCTGTCGCCATGATATACACCAGTTGGGTCGATACCGTGTTCATCGGAAATTACTTCCCAGAACTAGCAAATAGCATTATCGATTCAAGCGCTTGATGCGGATTCAACATGAAGAACAGAATATATTCTCACCTTGGCTCCGATTTGATTACCGCATTGGCCGGCTTGCAGATGGACGATTTCTCTCATATCGCAGGCTAATTCTAACGCTAATCGCTAACAGACTATGAATAAGTACATAATTCAACGTATATTCCTACTTTATGGTGTTGAAGGAAACTATGATTTCGAAACCTGTTAACAGTTCAACCTGAACATAGAACACGCTACTCTCCCACACCCATTCGAGAGGAAGCAGACCGAAAATGCCAGCAATCCCGCTCAAATGCAACTTTGAAACGATGACATCATGCACAGCGCGCCAATGCGAAGCACGATATTGCGCTAATAGCAGCTCGCGGAAGAAAAAAGGCTTCACCAAACCGCCTAAAACAGCATCACCATTTCCTGTCAACTCGAGCGGACCGAGGCAGGTCTTTTCCTAGCGTCGCGTTTCTCATTCCTTCGACATGATACGAATACAGCCGAAGGCGATTTTCACGGCCGGATAGCTTCTCGTATTGGTATGCTGTTAACCATAACCATGCGAACCGCCGGACTGCAGTTGAGTATAGTCCAGTCACGCAAATTCGCTGCGACGCCGCTTGTAGCATCTAGTTCTAAGCTGGTCTTTCTATTCATTATATTCACGTGACTTCGACAGACGCATTACATGCAATCAACGGCATGATATAGCGTAAAAGCAAACAGTATGCCAGTAAATCTACCGATAGGCAACACGATAGATATTAACAAACATACGTCACCTCGACACGATTCCACTCCACCGCCCATGCGGATTGCAGAATGGCAATGAACCGCCTCCAATGCTGAAACCTGACATCGACTGATGAATCGGGTAAGATCAATAGCGGATAAATCGACAAGTTAATTGCTATACGCGAGGTGATCGATTTCCAACAACGTGGAGTGATGGCAGTTAGCCTAATTGGAAATAGTAAAGAAGTCTTCCTGGTGTCTTCGTACATATATATTTGCCACCACACAGTAAAGTAACGTTACTGGTGCATTGATATATCCATTTTATTTCTTCGAAATTTGATTAGGATTTCTTGCGTAAAACCATACATAAACACCGTGACAAATCGCTGCTCAAAAGATTAGGTGTCCTAGACATAGAAGGTGTGAGGAAGCTAGAAATTGTCAAGTAATGTATCAGTTCGATTATAACCACTCTCTCACGAATTACAGCTACATCACCCCGGAATAAAAAGCGCATTAGCCTAAGTAGCCGACAACACACGCGCGTTCTCGTCGTGTCACTACCATATGATGAGGATGAAATACATCGCTCTATCTAGTATACCTCAAGTGTGGATCAGTATCCCGCCTGCTATCCAACAGTCATGTTCTGTCCACATTCAAGTCGAAATGCAAGCACTTTCTGCTGATTGAGTCCTGTATAGCGCAGTGATGGTCCTATACGCTATACCCCATGCAAGATTGCCGGACCTCAATCTGATATCGATTTCGCCTATACTTTCCAACTCATGCTGCATTCATTTTCGTCGCTTACTTTATTATGTTATCCTTTCTTAAAAATCCAGTCTATATGTCACATATTTTCATGTTTTAGGTTCTGGGTTTCTGATTAAAAGAATAGCGGACTCCAAGTGGCTTGGGTACCCTTCCAACCTTTATCGCAATCTTGTGATGTTGTGATTTGATAAAAACATTAATATTATCGAGATAAACATAGGCAACTACAAGTTAGTATTTACGATTTGTCGATAAACAAAGCAGAATAGATAGGGTTGTGATCAGTGTTGCCACTCTAGGTTCCCGGAAAAACACAAGATTATGTCGTGAAAAAACACTAGATTGGCGAAAAAAACACTAGATTCGTAAATTACAGCAAAAATTTGCCGTTCCCGAATAACTATTATGACCAAGGTACAAATCCATAGATAAGAAGTGTTCCACCCATGAGTTTGATACATATGCATGAGATATTGCATGATTATTCAACAAATTCAAAAGCACGAATAAATCAAATATTGTCGCTTTCGAATTGTACGGCATCATAAAAATTCTCTTTCGATTGTACACCATCCATCAAACATGAGTATCTTTTGTGGGGCATCTTGCTCACTGCTGTACATTGGGGCTGTTCAAAAATAACTTTTTCCCGTGATTCCAGCCATTCACTGATTAAATAACCAGGTTACCCTAAGAATCGCTGCACACCAAATATGGTTCAATTCCAACAAGTATAAGACTCCGCAGATCTAATTAAAAATGTTAATTTATTAGGAAATTTTTTTTGTCAACCCCATGAAATTGATGAGCTGTCTTCAATGAGGATACAAAACAAATTTGACTCAATTCCAAGTCGTAGAAGCGGCGAGTTATTTGAGTTTTTTCTTTGATAATTATGGGATAATCCTTGATCTGTGGATAATCCAAGAGTTATCATAGAAAAACTCAAATAAATCCGCTTACGACTTGGAATTGAGTCAAATTTGTTTTGTATCGTTTTTGAAGACAGTGCGACAATTTCAAGGGGTTGGCAGAAAAATTTGAATTTTTTTTTTGTATTTTCGAGCAAATTCAAAATTTTCAAACTCAACGAAATCCGCGATGATCGGTTGGAGAGAATTCGAATTCGGTATGCGTCGTTTTTAAGGCAACCTAACGAGTGAATCACGTAGCCAGCAAGATTCAGGAAAGAAAGTTATTTTTTAACAGCCCGGTACAGCATACTTTATTTCCACGAATGCAGTGGAATGTGGCAATGCCAAGAGATTCGTCACGAGCTTCCCCAGTAAAGGGAATTTTGATTCACCGAATCCATTGTGCTCGGATTTCAATTTTTGCAAAAATTCTGTTGGAGGGCATTGATTGATAACCCGCAGCTTATTTTGCGATCTTGCCAAAGCAGCCCATTCTTCCAACGAATCATCAACTTCATCAAATAATATCACAGAGGGAAATTGCACAGCTAGAGGAATGAATAATTTTATTTTACTATTCTTTGCTATAATAAGGCTGTTAACGGATTCGAGACACTAAAGTATGCTGTCCACGGCAAATGAAAATCATGCCCGAATCTGCAGACTGAGTTCAACAAGAAACCACGAGTATCAGAGCGAAATCGCTCTTCATTTTATCAGAGACTCTCGCTCATAAGTACGGATTCACATCACAGCGTACCCTGTTACGCAATAATTGCTTGTTACTACACCACCACATGAAAACAAGCACAGTCCGAGACACTAAATCGCCTTATCCGCAATAAATTTAGCGTAGGATTTAGTGGTCTAACGTTGGAATATTCTTTGTTCGCACAATTGCAGAAAAACACTAGATTAGCAAAATCGTGCGAAAAAAAACACTAGAACACTAGGACGACCGAAAAAACACTAGATCTAGTGTTAAAACACTAGGAGTGGCACCACTGGTTGTGATAGGCCCTTGATTCAATCATGTTTTTAAGCAATGACGCCGGGAATATACAATTGTGCCGTCATAGTCGATTGACATTGACAATTGAGAATATAGGGTAAATATATTTCCTTGTAATGGTGATGTGTCCGGCATCTCGATCGGTGGGTCGTGGGTTCGATCCCCGGCCGCACCAGACCAAAGACTTGAAAACTGGTATCCGCAGCTATCCTGCTAGGCCAGGGGTGGGCAAACTTTTGAGCTCGCGGGCCGCATTCAACATCTGGATCCATTCGCGGGCCGCANCAAAACGCAATATTGGTATTTGATCACATAGCGAGGACATGGNGATAATATATAGGCTTATTTAAAACAAACCAAACATTGCTTTGANGATATCGTACACGCGTCAGAANCAGTNGCGAGATTTCATAGGNTGGTCGANCTCAATAACCAATNTGTCNAAACTATNGANATNAAAGTNTAGGTTGTCCCGATTCTTAGAACAGGATTGAAATTTGNATCTGTGAGCAGCGAACTGCTNATAGATTTACTAATTCCACTTTTGNTTNAGTTCCNGGACACACAATGCTGACAGCATCATAACCANGTTAGCANCAAACACGCTTCTACTATGTGTAGATAAAATATAAATACCCTAATTCTACGCATANAGAGAACGAATCGGATATTTTGATGGCATGAAAGATTACGACTGTGGATGAGAGATTTTTGAATATGAAATTCATAGTAAACTCAGAGCAATAACTGTGGATTGGATGTAAATCGCGCGGAGCGCGAAAAAATTTTTCTTCTGTGCTCAGCTTCGCTGCCCCCTTTCAGACGCTTTCACGCCCCAAAGGGGAGAGGGGGGACGAGCCCCCAGTTTGAGAACCACTGCCTTAGAATTATCATGTTGCAATATACTAAGATAAAGTTGCATAAATTCGATTTTTAGCAAGCATTTTATCAATATCTTTAATAAGTTTCCTTAGACTCTCGCGGGCCGCACAGAGCGGTGTTGTGGGCCGCATGCGGCCCGCGGGCCGTAGTTTGCCCACCCCTGTGCTAGGCGCTCAGCAGTCAGCATCCATGGATACATGAAGGAGAAAAAAAGGAACGGGGTGCAGACTAGGTGTCCTTATGGTCGTATCTCGTATCGCATCTCCGTCGTCAAAAGCATCTCGATGGTGCAGGCGAAAAAGAATATCATCTCCCTCTCTCTCTCTTTGACGGAATAGGCTTCCAACCCCTGTCACATAATACATTCTATAAATATACGGACCAAAATATCTTTAACCAGTACTGCATCGTCATGCATCATTTCTACGCGGTCAGCGGTCATCATCATCAGAACATGCATTCCGTGTACCAATGATCTATATCAGGAATCGCCAACTCAAAACGGGTGGCGGGTAACTTTTCAAATTGCGTAAAGATCGGGGGCCGCAAGAATCCAATATCGAGAAAAAATAGGCCCCACAGTTGAGCAACCACGCTTTCAAAACTTTACGTCAGTACAACTCAGTGCTCTCTAACATGAGCGATGGGCATATGTTACCTCAAAAGAAGTAATATTTTATTAAAGAAGCACAAATGGAACAAGAAATATCATGATTATGAAAATCATTTTGTTTTTAACAATGTGCTGTGCACGATAGACTACTTGACAACGCTTACCAGCGACTAAAGAATCGATATTAGGGCTAGCGATATACGTTGCTGGCTGAAAAACTGCCTCCTCCTAAAGCTTGATCTTGTGGGCAAACACCAAGCCGTTTTCTAAGCGTCTCGGTCTTGGCAGTGTCTGGGGAATTGGGCGCCAAGGCAATGTCTATTTTTCAATTCATATCAGTTGATTCTCCCTCGGTCGAATGATGTTGCCTTAACCGAAGCCGTTTCAGCTAGTGAGGAATAATGCTGCTGTTGGGCACAAAGTGAATAGCTTAATATTTTGAAACCACAACGATATATTTTGAAACTGAAATAAATTTCAGCATTGCAAAATGTTTTACTTATACCGTTCTTCCGAAATCTCACAGCAGTTCGCGGGCCGCAAAATATACGACCTGGCGGGCCGCGTGTTGGAGACCCCTGATCTTGTTGAACCAACTATTTCGCGGGTTCGAAATAGTCGGCAGAAACAGGTAGACTGGTAGAGTAAGAAAAAACGTCTATATAGAAAGACACACGATAGAATCAAGATCGAATGTTACATCGGGACTGTGCCGAGGAGGACGGCGTAATTGGTCGCTCGTTATTTTCGACACATCGCATTAATTATTGTGACTTGCGTATTGAGCTAATGAAAATACAAAAGCTGGCGATTATTACGATTATTGGTACGGATTAATATAGCCTATAGATATTTAAAATTAATAACTAAGCGACTACATGACGCATGAATTTGTTGTCCGAATAAGCCATGTGTTCAATGAAAAACATAATTATTTGCTGTGACAGCCCACCCATTAGGGGTGTACGAGTAATGATTGTTAGTTGGTAGTGATGGTTGTGATGGTACTGTTATTTCTAGGGCCGCCAAGTGTCTAGCACCGACTACGTGAAATGGACACTTGGTGGACACATGATAAGGACAATGCATGCTTGCTTCTTGACTGAACTGGCCGCGGTGAGACATTGTGCATCTGTGCATTGTGCATACACACTATTGTGCATCTCTTTACATCGACTATATTAGGAGGTCTTCCACATTTGCCACCCTATCACATTATGATACTATTGAACCTATTAAATGTTTATAAACTTCAAGTAGGCCTACAGTACAAGTCCAAATCCAAGCCAGGGCTTTGGAGCAATCGTAAATTTTAAACTGCTCCAGCTCTGGCTCCGGAGCTATATTCTATCATAAATTAGCTCCGGCTCTAGTCCGGAGCTCATTGATACCACTTATCCAGCTCCAGCTCCGGCTACTATGGTTCAGTTGTAGGCCTAGCCGTCGCAAGGAACCATTATTTTGTGGGGGTGAGCAAAGTCCTGTGACGTGATAATTTCTTCGTGTCGTCTGTCGATAACGTCATATCCGCAAAGAAGAATTTAGTCCATGTCATTGCATGTACTGATGTACACATGGTACAGCATTAAAACAATGACGTGGCGTTTTAATGCCGGTACTGCGCTCGTTAATATCAACACTTGCAGTCCAATTTAATCTCGAAATGGTGCGATGTTTTCAGTTTCAGTTCGGTTTATTAGCAATTTTCATCAGTTCAATACAACACAAAAATGCGATACAATGAAAAGATAGGAAGGTGTCTACACGACTTGGAGTAGTCTTTGGAATCAGACACCCACCTTCGCCTAGGCGATGCAAAGAGGAGGCATGCACATTGCACAATTGCACATGCACAGTGCACAATGAATGAAAAAGTAAAAGAAGATAGTATAATAAAAAGCAAACGACAAAAATGAGGTGACATGTCATTGTCAAGGAAGGCGAGATCGATAGGTCAGGTCGTGGTCTGGTAATCTTGAGGGCGGACTAGTAGAAATTGCTTGTATTTCGACTTCAATGTGGACAGGTTCAAATGTAGGCTAACTGCAGAAACGAGCGCATGTCGCGACCTTATCAGCAGAAATCTACTTTTTACCAAATACACCCAATGGCTTGAAATTCGTGGTGCTCTCGTTACCAGTCCGACCGTCGTCGATCAAGTTTAGTGGAATATAGAAGGTCCGAAGGGATCCCCTTCAAACGAATCGAATAAACTCAACATCAGTTCCACTGAGACTCTGGTGGTGCATCAATATATTTGAGAACTTAATTCAACGCCATGCACTGTAGGCTACAGTGCGCACTTCACACTGCACAGTGCACACGTCAGTATAACGAATTAAACTGCAAGCTGGCAAGTGACATTGCGCGACAATTGAACAATACGAGTGTATCAAGCAGACAAGAATACACAAAATTGATGTTTAAGAATTGGAAAGCGCGCATCTAATCACTATTTGCCCTTTTATATTCAACACCAGGGCAAGGACCGCAGGGTTCGGACACCTCCTTGACTATAGCTCGCATCGCGGCAATTGTATGCGGACTATAATGGCGATCTGGGCTGCTTCGATGCATTTCCCCATAAGTTCACAAATCGTTACTGGAGTAAACGATCATGCGCTGGAATGAATTTCAATTCGTAGGCAAAAAAGTTAACACACTGTCCAATTTGGCACTACGATTGAAAAACGATCAACGAAAAACGTAGCCTACATCTGCTCGTCCAATTCAGAAAGTAGACCAGCGGTTCTCAACCGGGGGTCCGTGAAGCAATTTCAGGGGGTCCGCGAAGCCTCAAAATATTTGATAACCTAATTTGTATTTTTTTTTAATTCGGAAAATCACAAGGCAGTTTCGCTTCATTACTAGTAGAACTTCCAAACATACACAGAATGGCCGTCTGAGATGAAATATTCTACAGTACAGACCAGTGTTGGGATCAAGTCACTACCTTCGAGTCACGAGTCATTTCGAGTCATTGCACATTTTGACTCGA
>ATSW01002538.1:0-12764 GCA_000444245.1 Botryllus schlosseri | reverse complement strand
TCAGTGATATACATTCTCGGTAATGTCCATTCTTCGTAATAGTATTCTCGGTTATGTCCATCTTGGTAATAGCATTCTTGGTATTGCTTGGTATTATTGGTATTGCTTATTCGCTTCAATGCGTCGATGCGTTGCGTAACGGATAGTAAAATGTGTGATGCATGAGTTGCCACTTCCACACGCATAACCTATAGCAGAGTAGAGAGTTGCTTTAAAATATTACGTTTATCGATGTATAGATTATATTTGTAAGGGGTGACATGAGTAATCAGAAAATGACGAGCTCGAATTAAAATTGTTGACGCTTGTCGTGGAAAGCTTGTGTGCAAAGGCGTGAATCGTAATACCAGACTGTTTGAAATAGACACTACAAAGAATGAGCGACGCGGAATTGCGAACAGGTACGGCAAAGCTGATTTTCCGTGACAAAATTGTGGGTATATTTACTTGGAAAAATAAAATCAGTGGCGCATAGGCTATCACTTTTATGTGTTGCACACCATGACAATAACATATCAATGTTAACGAGTCACTGATGACAATATTGATAATAATATGCAACCATTTTGGTTATTTTGTGAAATTTAAGTCATTTTATTGTTAAAATTTAGTCCTTTTCAAATTCTCAACTGATTACGCTCATGTAAAAAGTGTATATAGTATAAGTCACGTTTTAGTATTTCGTTTAAGAGGGTTGGTTTTGAATAATACATTCATATTGAAATAAACCCAAATGATTTCGGCTGACACTATTGCTTACGCCTAACGAGTGTAAGCAGAAAATATCCGGGGTTATCCCAATAATAATACATTTTCAATCGTATGTCAAAGTTCTGTACCTCCAAAAAGGATTGATTTGATTCGACGTATATAATTGACGGACAAGATTCAAGCAGGCAATTCTAACTCTTCAACAATTTAGTCGACCGCTAGTTTGGGAACCCCTGATCTAAAGACTTATGTTGTGCGCGCGTGGAGAGAAGAGAGGGATAGGTATGATGACCACGCTTTGTCACGGAGAAGGATCAGTTATGGCGTTCCATCGCCGTATAGTTTTTAATTACTCACCAGTGTTTACGGGTGCTGCGAAATACCCCTTCTGAAATTGACAAGTCGGACAGAGAGCAAACTTTTAGTGTCTACTGCCCAGTACACTACACAGTGCACAATGAACATATAGAGAAATCCTAAGGTGTAATCTTCGCGGGCAAAAAACATCACGTCAAACCGAGTCAGTGTCATTTGCATCTCGGAATCTGTTACCCTAATGGTGTTTATATTGTGTCGGAATTTCAGTCGATCGGGAAATTCGTATACCAACATCAAATATGTTGGTGGCTGGGCCTAGGTGCATAACATACGGTACGTAACGTATGTAGTGCAATATGCAATTTGAAAAGCGAAGAAAATTTCGCCTATCGCAGCAAAAAGTTCCTTTGTAATCTCTCAGGCAACCGTGTCCGTAACATGCCAAACTGAGCTTGCGACGTATAGGCGTTCAGGGTTAGCGCGACTTAGCAGATCATTGCTCAGGAACGGCATCTGATCCGCCTATGCCAGTGGTTCTCAACCTTTTTTAGACACGCCCCCCTTTATGATAGTGAAAAGTTTCGCGACCCCCTTATCGTCATATCACAAAATCCAACCGGGATGCTGGCAACAGATTGTTGGATGGCTTGGAAGGTTATGACTGTTGATGAGAGAATTCAAAAATATGAAATTCGGTCTACATATAGAGAAACACGCGTGAATTAGAGGTAAATCGGGCAGAGCGCGAATTTTTTTCAGATGACCGCTTCTTCGCGCCCCCTTCAGATGCGTTCACGAGCCCAAGGGGGGCGTGCTCCCCAGGTTGAGAACCACTGGCCTAAGCGGTGTCTTACGCGTGACGTAGAGCGAAAATGGACCATGTTAAGTGGGTAGATCATATATCGTAAGTATGAACATCGGCCTGGTGTAAAAGGTCAATGGTATTCGAAACGCCATGATTGCTAAAAATACTGGGTAGGGTCATTTATGCGGGACTCAGTTCTGCTCTAGTCAACTTTCAAATATATGAAATATAATAACCACCCATAGACGGCATTGTGGTGTAACCGTTTCGGTGGTACATTTTCCACATAAGCTCCGTCTCACAACACTGCACCGCGAGCTGCTATTAAGGTCTGTCAGCGAGTAGATCACGAAGGGGTATTGGTAGATCACATGACGTCAGCCTGTCACCAAACCCGTCTTTTGAACTTTGCATGACATTGTCTCCTATTATACATTTCCAATTATTCCCGTGAAATTCCGCCGACCGTAAAAATGTAGCATGACGATGCAGTCCTGGTTAATAATATTCTTGATCCGTATATGACAGGGGTTGGAAGCCTATTTCATCAAATGAGCTATATTAACCCTATATTTTCAACTGTCAATATCAATCGACTATGGCGTCACAATTGAATATTCGCGACGTCATGGCTTTAAAAAACATGTTTTAAACAAGGACTTTGTTTAAAACATCTTTGCATTTTAACATACTTTTATTTTAAATGCAGCCCTAGTGGTAGAAATGGTGTTGTCAGCAAGAACTATAGTTTCACTCAAATACTTTTATAACACCAATAAGAGAACTATAGTTGCTACAAACCTCGAATTATCACTGCGATTGTCAAAGTTTTCCATACAGTTTCTAAAGATTTAGTCAAAGTTATGCCACACTGGTTCGTGGAATTCACATTATTGCTCCGAAGAGCAAACGTGTTCGACATTCGGGTGGCGTCTAATGACACAAAATTTAGCAGAATATATGCATTTCTCATATATTTCAGGATAGTGAGCTATGTTAAATAGGGGATTATGCAGTTTAGTGTTTAGTGGTCGAATTGGCAGCATGGTTACGGGGTCAAAGCAGATAAATACGGCTCTAAAACGAAAAATGGGTGCTGCCGCAGTGCTCGCAGTTGTTCTGTTTGCAATGTTTCTGACCCTGCACAGTGCACCAAACGATGCGAAAAGCGTTCTTCGATCTGAGCTCGAAACGGATGAGGATCTCGATGCGGCCAAAGCATCCGAAACTGCTGATGTGTTACGTCTCGCCCTTGAAGTTATTGATGCGCCGGAATTCATGAAAGATATGGACGAACCACGACAGAAATTCGACTTTATTATTGAGCCTTCAATAATGGAAGAAGCGACCTCCGACACCGGTAACATACCTGTAAAATTACGAAATTGACATAGTGGTACAGAGCTAGGCTACAATGCTCCATTGGTTGATTTTTTGCATTCGATGTCTTTTCTAGCGCCTCATTCAGCCTCGGAATGTTTACTCGACCTACATGAATGCCATTCACAAAGCCGTCTGCATTAGGAGTTTCTCGTTTTGTATTATAGTCCTAATGCATCTGTAACTATCCGGATCAGACCGATCCAAATACACTGCTGCCTATATATAGGATAGCATTTAAAACAAATAATGTTTTAAAACATTGTATTATTATGTCATTATTGTGTAAATACTTTCGATAAAATATGTAGTGTGAGCCTACGGGCGATCTGCACCCGATATAGCCGACGAACAATATGGAATGGTTAGAACCCTCGAAATCGGTGTTCTGATGATAATGATGATGACTGCCGACCGTAAAAATGTTGTAAAACGATGTAGACCTGGTTACAGATATTCTTTGCCCGTTTAATACAGCAGCCGGAAGCCTTTTCGTCAAGGGGACATATTTACCCCTTGTTTGAAACATGCTTGTTTCAAATTGATTTTTGGATAAATTTTACCCTACTTCTGTCCGGTATTAAGTCAGGTTCATTTCAGTACCTGCCAAGACACTTGTCCCGTGCTGTGCTTAAGTCAAGCACCGTGTTCGGAATATCATCGTTGACAGGTGATGCTTTGCGCAGCGGTATAAGATTGCATGTTTTGCACAGGGGGCACGTAACGGCAAAAAAAAAACATCACTACTTCAATTCCAATCACGAATTCTATTTCAGCACGGTGGACATCGGTGGTGCTTGTGAAGTCGGCGCCAGAAAATGTAGACCGACGGAATGCCATTCGAGAAACATGGGCAGATCTAGTTACTTACGACGGCTCGACATTCTTCACTGTGTTCGTCGTAGGATTGAAGCCCAGTGACGAAGGGAAGGAACCAGATTCCATCGTCGAAGAGCACAACGCAAACGGAGACATTTTGCTTGTCGATATCCTCGACACGGACGAGTGAGTGAAACTTTACCAATCCGACAAATGCATGCGTTCCGAAGGTTTAAGTCACCTAAAACATAGCGCGGTTATGCTTTGCTAAGCGTGACCTGTACGAAAGAATCATATGGCGGCGATGGCGCAGACGTAATTTCTGTCCAGCGTTTCTTAGTGGAGTCGATGGTAATTTTCTAGACGTTTTATTTCATATGTTACCAGTGGTCCATTTAATTGACATTTGCATAGGTCTTCACAAAATTTAAGTCTGGTTTCATCTGTTCTGTCGCTGATGTAAACGGAGTTGTGTCTACATTCAACTTCCACGGCCCTCATCGGCTATCATAAAAACATTAAGGTGTTTAAGATCAAGTTTTGCAAGAATATTATATCCAGCACCCAGCAGAGTTGTAAGCGGGTTCATATCAGCCAGATAGATTCTGACTCTGATATGGACCCATAGTTTGACTACCTTAGGTATCTCTAGTTTGGCACTGCGGCTATATGCGAGCTCGACAAAAATTTGCTTCCGATTCTAACCAAACGGGAATGCCATGAACATTCCCTCGCATCTATATGTAGAATTTAGCCACATGAGAATTCGAACCAAATGTCGTAAATAACGAGACTGTTTATTGTCACCAAGCAAAACAAAAGTTGCACAATGCATATGGTTAATGTAAGCTAAAATCTATAGAATATAGATGATAGATCCTCGAAGATTGTTTTAACTCGAAAGACCTATATAGTTTGACATCAATAATCGTCAGATTATATTTTTACGCGATCAAGACATGCACAATGTACATTGCGATACACAAGACACGATGCAATGTAATGAACAGACAGGAGGATCCCGAATCGATCAGTTGCGGTCTCTTAATCTGGCATCCACCTCGGCTCAAGGCCAAAAGTCTCTACCCGATGTTACAGTTTTTTCGATGCTAATCTTCAATCAGCGGTCCTTTCAGACGCTCTTTTGCTGCTCTTTCCTTTCTTTATGAATATGTTATGTATCGGGTCTTTTGGTGGACATTTTTGTCGCCTTGAGAACGGCAACACAGGTAAGGGGGAAGAGAAGCTCATGCAGAAAACCTCTGACGATGGGAATCGAACCCCGGCCGTCGGCGTAAATGGCGTTGAAGCTCACCACTACCCAAAATAAATTTCAGAAATAACCCTGACAGACTATAGACAACTAACCTACGTACCTACCGTAGGTTAGTTATCTATAGATAGACTAAATAAACACACTTTAAAATGCAGCTGAGTTAGAAAATCATTCAGCTTCAAGCGACGAGGTTACCTGGCCAATCAGTCCACACATGCATTGTACCGAGAGTCGTCGTAGTAGACAACGGGATTGCTAGCGATTGCGTTGTACGCCGTACATAGATGCACATAACGGGAGATAAATCAAATTAGTACTCTCTAATGAAAATATGCTTCTGGGACGCCCGAGTTACTAATAGATTTCACTTTGGAGCAAATCTTTTTTCAGACATATCCCAGAGAAAACTCTCGCCAGCATGCAGTGGGCGGCGGACTCTCTTCCGGACGATTGGATTTTTTCAAGCGCGACCGACGACATGGCGTTACACGTGCCGAATTTTGCGCGATACATCGACAACAGCATCAGCGAGACACTCGTAAATGTGCAGAGCGCACCGTCAACTCGACATCTTCCCATTATGTGCGTGTATAGCTACAAAGAACGTGACCCTCCGGCGAGACGTCCCACCAGCGAGTGGTACATGTCGAAACTGAGGTATTCACCGGAGTATTGGCCTCCCTATTGTAGGGGTGGATGGTACTCCATGCCAGTTGAGCTGGCTGGAAAGCTCTTCCGGACCTCACGGCGAATGGAATACCTGATCTTGGACGATGTCTGGATCACCGGGTTGATGAGGATAAAATATTTGGCTGGGGTGCGATTAATGGGAAATCACATTGCAGCAGAAGCCATATTAAGACTTGCCTTGCACGCGGCCCCGCTAGCGTTACGAACGGATTGGGAATTGGGTAAAAACATGAACGAATCGGCGGCCCAAGTCATCGTGAGCCACGCGTGGGGAAATGTTGAAAACCGGGAGGTGAATGTTCCGCAAATGTTGAGAAACAATTGGGAGAAATGGTCCTGCTCTTTTCCTGAAGAAAAGGTTGATTCGCTCATGTGACGAGGTAGCGGCGATATATAATATACTATGTACTATTGGCAGTAACGTGCAATCGGGGGACGCAAGAGAGGCAGTAGGCGTACCTCATCTGTTGTCAGGATTAATAAAAGAAATTACAAAAACATATTGGTATTTTCTATCGATCTTCTTGAATGGCTAATTTGGAACATTGTACACCCAAAATCACGCAATTTTCATATGTGTTGTTCAATAATATAACGTGCCAGGAGAGGTGACGCACAGATGATCCTATAGCCTCGTCTGTGATGGCGCAATTCACCGTAAACATCTCAGAGTTATTAATATTAGTCGAATGCTATTGTCGCACTGATTCTGAGAATTGCAATATCAACAATGTCATAGCAATGGAACGCGTGAAATCTCCAAAATCCCTAAGGATTTTGAAATTAGCCTTTGTTATGTACAATGACGGCGCATAGAAACAATAACCATGTGAGGCGCCGATGAATTTGCTTGCTTCACTGAGTGTGGCGGACCGACGGTGTGGTATGAATGGTGGAGTTGCGACGGCCAACCGGCATAGTGCAGAGCAAATACAATTGATTACATTCAGCTCAATTACAAATTACAATAGTATTGCTTCTTCTTTTTCAACGTCATCTTCAATCCAGCTGTTTCTAAATCGTGGATCAAGAGGAGATGCAAGTCTGTTGTCAGGAGAATTTGTATATGGCAACAATCTTTCCAAAACAGGGTCTTTAAGATTAGCTGTCAGTTTCTGGCAATAGTGGAGATTAGAGTTTTTAGTTATTCCATTGCTTTCAGTAAGCCAAGCTCTGCCGCACAAATGCTAGAGGATGTTGCAATATTTTCTCCTTCAACTTGCTGCATTGCTTCCTTGAAAGGCAGTAGCACATTCATAAGCTCACTCAATTCCAAATAATCTTGATTTGTTATTTTTTCCGTGAATGGATCAAGGTGAGAGCCGCATTGACTTCTTCGTGATCCTTTAAGACAGGGTTGTAACCAAGTCACAAGGCTTCGAGTCACAAGTCAAACTCACTATTATAGTTTTGACTCGAGTCAAGTCGAGTCATTTTCAATTCATCATCGAGTCAAGTCCGAGTCCAAGTCATCGAGCAGAGGGTCAAGTCCGAGTCATGGTGTTATGACTCGAGTGCGAGTCCAAGTCATTGTGTTGACTCCTCAGTTACCAGTTAAAGTCTTATTAAACTCACTCTTTGGTGATATCGAATGGTTAGCATTTATAATATATTAATTTCCCTCACTTTTAGAAGATTTTGGTCGCATTTTCAAGTACCTGCACCAATACACGAAATCCCATTAGTTTGGTTACTTTACGATTCTTCGAATTTATAATGAAATGTCGGTCTTGGCCGTTTGAATCTCGAGTCATATGACTTGGTGCGAGTCATGAGCAATGACTCTAGTCCAAGTCGAGTCAATACACAGATTGACTCAAGTCGAGTCGAGTCATTTCCGTATTTTGAGAAAATGACTCGAGTCAAGTCGAGTCATCAGAAAATCGTGACTCGAGTCGAGTCATGACTCGAGTCATTACAACCCTGCTTTAAGACACTTTGCAACATAACAAGCTGCGAATTACATCTAATTGGCACATTATGTGCTGTTACCATTATTTTTTTAAGTTGCAAATAAGAGGTAGCATTAACAGACTTTCTTACTGAATATACAATTTTGGCCCCTTTTCCAGCTGCTTCACAACGTAAGACTTTGCAAACTCTTCTTCCAATTATTGAATAAGCGTTGGTATGATGGGAATTTCTAAATATGGAGCGGCTTGGTATTACATATCTTGGTTCAGCAGTCAACAGGGGTGGTCTGGTCAGTAACGAAGTGCTTATACTTCTTGGAAGTACTTTCCTCTACTTCTGGTACTTACTCAAGTAGATCTGATTTTCTCTACTTCTACTTCGTAATATGTTGTGGTCTACTTACTTATTTTTCGCTATTTTCAGTTAGTCAAGTAGAAGTAGTTTAATCCCCTAATACGAAAGATAGTCTGAGGAATTTCGGGGCTGTTTTCACGGAGCACCAACTTTTAATATTCATAAAAGTCAAGTAAAGCGCAGAAATTTTGTTGCGCTTCCCGCACAGTAGTTATATGGAGTGACAAATATGTTTTCATGAAAGTATCAGTGAATATCATTTAGTTACCGGATTGCTTGATTCCGCTCACACCGCATCGTCGCCCATACCAAATATTTCATCACAGTAAATATGGGCATAAGATTTGAAACTACCGATTCGCAATCTAGCAATTACATATCATATCGTAATCCAGCAGCACATGACGTGTCGTGCTAATCTGGAAAATACGGCTTTTTTTAACGTTACACCTGTTTTAGCAGATCACCTTTGACGCTTTATGGACAAAAGACATGAAATATATTTCCCGCTTTTTAGAAGTGGCATTTATATTTCACTTTCAATTCTGAGTATCATACTTTCAGTTCTAATTACTTTCAGTTCTTTTGTCTGCAGAACATACATGCTGAAGCATAAAAGCAAGCGTATTTTTCGAAAATAAGCTAAACTAAATATATATTTTACGATCCACAATATTTGTTATTAACGTAAACTAATCGCGCAAAGTGTTGAAACCGTATCCGATACAACTTATCCGTATTGCTCTTCGCCTAAACTTGGGGCCTTATAATATGGGGTAGGGCGCCATGCCATGATATTCTCTTAAACGGGAAATTCTAGTAAACAAAGGGTTAGTATCGCATTTGCATATCAATACTATAGTTTGCATCCCATGATGCGAAAGGATGCATATTCTGTCAAATATTGATACCTTCTGGGATGCATCAATACAAATCAAGCTCTCTGCACCTTACGCATAGCTCAATTTGCAGCTGTTGACAGTCCATGAGAACGAATTAAGACTGTTTTCAAAACTACTTACTTACTTGGGTAAATTTAAAGTCAGTCAATTCTACTTCTACCTCAAGTAGTTTTAGGTGGCTTACGGAAGAAAGTACTTCTACTCGTCCTTGAGTAGATTTTTTCGCCGCTTCTTCTACTTCTACTTGAGTAGCTTTCTTGTCTACTTTGACCACCTCTGACAGCCAACAACAGATTTCTGAATTATTGACTATCTACAATACTTAATCGTAATTGATCATAAGCTATTGATCTGAGCAGAGCTTTTGTTAAAGGTCAACTGCATCTTCAAAATGACTTCACCTTATTTCGTACATTATGTGGTTAGGAATATGAATAAAATAATGAAAATTGAAATGACCTGATAGTTTTCAAGTAATTTGAATTACAAATCGAAATTCCGGAAAACGGAAACGAAATCACCCAGCCGTGAAATGACGTCAAGTAGTTGACACAACAAAAGTCCTTGTTATTTCTGTTGGCTGTTAGGTGGGATTATTGCTTAGATTTGCTGTGGATTTGGGTCTTTGAGTGGGATCATGAAAGCTGTGAAGGAGATAATTCATAGAGTCAGATGTTATGTCNCGTATGGTTGNTCNAATACGCAATATGCCTTACCTATAATGTCTTTACATCGCTGCCCAAACCCAGCCATATACCGACATGCGACCGGGCGTCGTAAAGACCAAAAGTGACGGACTTATAGACAACCAAAGGCTGAGTCATTTTCAAATGCGAATCACTACCAGCTATCTTGCTTCAATGAAGTAGGCCTATCCGAGATACGCAACAAGCAAGAAAGTTGACTACTGAACAAGGGCAACTTTCACGCGTGCTGCAGTTCATACTTTATTTTCACGCACCAGTGAAATTGTGGTAATCTCAGCTTTATTCACTACAATGGCAGCGGGGAGAAACCATAGCCAGAATTGGCACAATCGAATCTGCCTCACTCACTATTCGCTAACAATCGCACAATCACAGTAAAGTGAAACGCGCTATCAATTTCGGAAACCGACAGTACGGTGCTGTATGAATTGTATAGTGGCGACGGCCAATACGTAATACGGAGAAAATACATTCCGTTACTGATGGAGCTGTTATATAGGCTATTTATTTTCTATCCATAGTCACGTTAAATTGTGGTATGTGATAGCTACTTACATAGCGTGGGCTGTCGTTGTTTGTGCCCTTTATGGTGTTTTTGACTTTAATGGTCATTTACACCAGGTCGATATGCTATGTTTGATTCCATATCTGCCAACTTGTAACACGGTTCACTTCTAGGTTTTTATAAGACACCGATTACATGGAACATATGGCGAGGAGTAGCCTATAGATAGCATGTGTGTGAAGATGGCTAATGTGAGAAGAAAAGGGGCGCCAACTCAATCGGACAACCTTGCAGTTTTATATATTTGCGAATCTTAATCCAAGAAAATCTACTACCCCAATCAAAATCAAGAATCTAACCCTGGTTTTCCACAGTCTGAATAATGTATTGAACCAAGTTTGGTGTTAGTGAGTGACGCATTTAGTTTTGCTGATACAGTGTTCATTTCAATAGTTCCTCACAAGTCATGGACCTCACCGCACGTCACTGGTCTCAACTCACTTTTTTGAAACTCTTGGTGATAACGAAGGTCCCGCCTTCATAATATATTAATTGTTTTCACTCCTAACATGTTTATTCATACAGAAATGCGCCTATGTTACAGGTATCAGTCCTGGTACACGTGCGACTTGAATAAAGTAATATGCAATATCTTGAGTCATATAACTTGATCGAATCATGAGCAACGACTCGAGTAGCCTATGTGCCGAGCCATATTCCATTTTTAAGAAAGTGACTGGAGTCAAGCCGAATCAACGAAAAATTGCGCCATACATCAGGGTTGTAACCAAGTCACAATGCTCCGAGTCAAAATTCAATCTCACTTTTATAGTATTGACTCGAGTCAAGTCAAGTCATTTTGAATTCATCACCAAGTCAAGTCCGAGTCACAAATCATCGAGCAGAGGGTCGAGTTCGAGTCATTGGATTGTGACTCAAGTCCGAGTTAAACTCATTGTCTTGACTGCTCAGTTTCCAGTTAAGGTCACTTTGTTTGGTGATATTAAATGGTTCGCATTTGTAATATATTGAATATACCCCGTTGTAGCAGTTTCTGGTCGCATTTTCAAGTACTAGTACCAATAGACGCAATCCCAATAGTGTGGTTACTTTACTGTTCTTCAAAATTACAATGGAATACCGGTTTTGGCTGTCTGATTCTCGAGTCATATGACTTGGTTTGAATCATGCGCAATGACACGAGTCCAAGTCGAGTCAATACACAGATTAACTCGGGTCGAGTCGATTGGTTTGCGTATTTTGAGAAAATGGCTCGCGTCAAGTCGAGTCATCAGAAAATTGTGACTCGAGCCGGGTCATGACTCGAGTCATTACAATCCTGCCATACATGCTGACCGATGTTGCTCTTTGAAGTCTTGTGAGCGAAATTCCTAGTTTACCTCGAAACGTATTTATACAAGTCGGGCCACTATAGCTACAATCATCGTGGAGGCAGACAAAGTGGAACATTCATTATATTCAATGATGTTATATGGAAGGCGATATAATGCTTATTGAAATGTCGACATATTGTTCTCGGCCACTAGAAAGCCGCGTTGATATAGGCATGTGGTTCTCAACTTGAGCTCCAGCGCCCTCAGGGGAAGTTTTAATATTGTAGGGGTGGAAACGCTCAGAGAGCGATATGGGGGCGCTGGGCTCGGCGGGCGGTACGGGGGTGGTGATGAAAAAGGACGTCGCAGTAGACAAGAGCAGAGGGGACATATGAAAAATGGTTTATATAGTAGAACAATAGTTCTATATATTCCTGAGTTGTCATTGCAAATTTTAACAGACGAAAAATTCATCCAATCTCAAAATTTTTCGGGAAAACCGGCGATGTTTGCAACGTTTTTCCATGAATGCAGTGGTTTATTATAATTCATGTAAATGAATTGTGCGTGCTTTTAGATCAGCGCTTCTCCTCAAAACACTCAGGTCACGCTAGCGCGGTTTATTTTCCACAAAATCTTTCGAACTAAGTATTGTATCCAGCAACGCACAGCGTGTCGAAATCGAAGAGACACTATATGCCGCTTTTGAGAGTGCATGAGATCCCCTAGCACAGGGGTCACCAACACGCGGCCCGCGAACCCATTTGAAATTTTTAATGAACACCTAGTAAAGAATATCGAAATGCTGAAATTAATTCCAGTTTCAAAATGTTGTTGTTGATCAAAATAATCCATTCTCATGTGACCTACATTATTTTAACTCACTCGTTGAAAACACATTGGCGATGGTAATTCCAGTCCCTCGAGAGATAATCAGCTGATATAAAGTGGCACACTTCGTGGACGTAATAATGGACCAGACATTGACAATGATCGAGACGCATAGGCCTACAAAACGGTTCGATCATAGTGTCCTATATGGTGTGTCG
>ATSW01002537.1:0-13415 GCA_000444245.1 Botryllus schlosseri | reverse complement strand
GGATATTGCGGTACGTTGACCATAAAACCATGTCACTATTTGTTTCATTTGACCATTCATGATTCACAATGAGCAGACGATGGTCCGTTTACAACGGTAGGCCTATAAAGTAGGCTACAAGCTGTAAAATATCAAATGATAAGGTCACCGACAGCGCAAAATCTACGATACAAACGAAATGCAGAGGTCAAAAAATGTTTGACTTTGTAAACAATTTTGACAAATTTTGACCTAACGCTAAAATTTTGACCTAATTTTGACTTTTTTTGACATGTCAAAAAAAATTGCCCTAATAATGACATACAACAGTATTATATGTGATATAGAACAACTTGAATAAATTATGTCTTATTGAGTGCTTTGCCCGCCATAGTTGAAGTCATAACCGCACTGCATCGGAGATGGAGTTATGACGCGTTCCAAATTGTAAAAAAGGAAACGGCCGTCCCTGAACTAGTTATTACTTATAGATCTACTGGTAGATAATCATGTGCTAACCAGCGGCATAAATAGCCTCTGGTGGTGATAAAATATAAATCTGAGCAGATGAGCGGTTGGAATTTCCGACAATGATATTTTGTATTCTATATTCCAACTGCAGTTTCAATCATCCAAATCTGATTGGCGCTTACGACATAATTTTTCGTGACATTGGCCATATATGCGCTTCCCACGTCCAATAAAATGCTTATCATGATAATATTTAGTTACACTAGCACAATGAAACGATAGTTAGCCACAGCTTTCAAACATCTGGGTGATATAGGCCGATACAGGGGCAGTGGCGTAGGAGCATATGCTGCTACCCATGGCTTTCGTTGAAAGTGCAGCCCAAATTTTGAAATAGTTTATATTTACTGAAAATCTTGCTGTGTTGACTGAAAAATGGTGATCATTTCGCCTTGACTGCCGCATTATCCACCTTTTTCAGTACTTCGGTAGTGTTGACCCCAGAAAATATCATCACCTCACATTTTGCCGTATCCTAGCAGCCTGCCGCCCATGGTGCAGAGCCATAAGGGCCAAGTGGCTGCTGTGCCACTGTAAAAGGGGTGTTCGTCACGGATTCCAATGAGCGAAAGTATGCTAGCCTACACTATGTTATGAATATGATTACACAAGACGCAGTTTGTAGTTGAAAGTTGAGTGATGTACAAAACAGTCCCTCTCGCCAGGGTGGAAATTATTAACATCCACGTATCTGTTTTGAGGTGGACCGTTTATGTTATCCTAATTATGAGAACACTTGATACAGCATGAATAAAAGGTACCCACTGTAACAAACGCACTTGCGCATCCCATTTCCGAGCTCACAGTTCATTTGAACCACTCATGCCTCTCGATTGTAAGGCTTCTCAATGTACGCGACCTGTGTTATCTGGTTGGCATTCCTACCGATATTCGTCACCAATACCAAAGACCTCAGTCAACGGGTAATATTTATTTGCAGGAAGTCGTATATTCGTGACTTTAATCGGTTTCATCGTTTTTGTTTTGTTTCATTAAGGTTATGACAACTTCGATGTGTATGAGTCTCAGTGCAGCAACGGTGTTAGTATGCTTGTTTGGACCTAAGTGCTTTAAAATCCTATTTCGACCTTCGATGAACAAACACAGCGCGGTTATGGCACCAAGGTAAATGGAACAAAAATGTTCATGTTCATTGTTCATGTACCTTATTGTCCTGATGATTTCAGTGTATCGTGTCATGTAGCGTCACGATATCACTGTTCCCACATTTCATCTCGACATTCTAGCTTCGAATACTATTAAATATGTAGGCCTATTATAAGATTAAGCCGGATTAGGTCTATACGGTTTTAGTCCGATTTGGTCAAGCGAAATATATGAAGTATATTTGAATTTATATTCGGAAAATAAAATTTATATGATAATGTTAAACTTATATGGGACTTTTCAATTATATCAATTAATTACCTGATTGGAGCGGGGATTTGAATACGGCCGCAAGTCAGTTTTTACCGGAAGTGGTCAGAGTAAACAGCATTGGAAAGTAGAAGTAGGGGCGTTGTAGTAAATATTACCTCAATTACAAGTTATATTTTCATGAAGAGTCAAAACTATTGCACGTCGTTGGCGAATTATTCGAATATGCAATAAAATCAATGATTTGGAAAAATCATTATCTATACCTGCCACCTGACTCTCTTCTTGAAACTAGAATGAAAACCTGCACCCTTAGGATGAAATGTTGTCTGATAATCTGCGTTTGTCAATAACAATAGATCTATGATAAAGATGATCCCCACTCAATTTACAAAGAGGCAAATTACGAATATCCTCAAGTCGAGTATCCGTTTTCGTTACCTATCAGTTATTTTGTTTCTGTATTCACCGATTTATTCACCCACATACTCATAATCATAGGAACGTCCAAAATGGACGTACGGGAGCTGGACTGACCCCAACTAATACTGTTTCCGACATGTGATGAAACGAAGGAGCGTCTAACCTGCATTGCATCGATTAATATATATATATATAATTGTATAAGCATATTTGTAATGACACTGAAAATAATTCCATTTACTACAACAGATCGCTACGGTAATCTTCTTTCGTGTATGGACGCCCCGTCAGATACATCATCCTAATCCAGCAATGCAACGTTGCTAAGACTGGGATTCTGGAATTATGCGCAATTGGTGTAAACCAATTTACGTACCGATACAACCAACGATGGGCCTATGTATTCGCCAAACATTCTCTGCAGAGATGCTCAAATATAGTTCCCTTGAATATAATACTTATTTTAATGAAGTTTTCTGCTACTCTTTGCAGTCAAAAATATCGTGTTTCTTCTCAACAAATTTATTCGACTGCTTTCACTCTACTACGTGTATTGCTATGGTCTAGTGCAGTGGTTCCCTCCCGCTCCCAGCGTGGGCCATATCGCCACCCAATGGTCGGTTTGAAGAATCAAGGTGGCGAACATACCAAAGGGGGCGATGAGGGAACGAAAATGTTAGAACGTCCAGTGAGATATATTGTAATAACACGGCCAGAAAATGCACATGAAGAAGGCATACTCTGCGTATTACGCGAAAGTTTACTACAAAATATCAACTCAACAGAAATTAGTCGCGGAAGACGGCTTCCGAGCACCGTCTCGAAAAAAATGATATTTTTTAGCCAATTCACACTAGCGATCAGAGTTAGGCGTTTGTCGTCTTTTTCTAATCCGGAAATATGGTGGGCGAACCCGTAACCTGTTTTACACACTGCTCAATATCAATTATGAGATAGTCAGACGCCGAATACATTGCACGATCTGGCCTAGACTGTTAAGACGAAAGCTAATATTCCCTTATAAGTCCTCGCCGAAATTGTTGGCAAAGCGATGGAAGGTATCGATTTCATTGGATTATTATAACATTTAATTGCTCCAGTCGATACATTTGGTGACGTTTAACAAGCCAGCATTTGCTTCAAGATTGCGTCATAATGTGTTCGCACCATCCATAGTTCAGAGTACATTGTTGAAACAATAATAGATAGAAGTAAAACTAAAAAGTTGATCCCGAAGGGACTCGAACCCTCAATCTTCTGATTCGAAGTCAGACGCCTTGTCCATTAGGCCACGAGATCGCTCGGTAGTGCGGAGGCTTACCCTATATTTTGACTCCGGCACCTTCCAATTTATAATTGTATGAATGACTCTGCTATTTCGTCCACTCGAATTATCCAATATAAATTACCATGCCATCAAGCCGCAACTCGACTCAGGGTCATTACCATATCCTTGCCTCATATCGAAGTTGGTCTCTAAACGACCAGATTTTCGAGTGCGACAGTGATCTTGCTGATGCATCGATGACTCTCTCGTCTGGCTACTTAGAGTTATGGTCTCTACTATACGTAGGGATACCATATGTCCTCTTTTAATAGGATTTGTATTCTTTATTCAAAAAAACTAAAATGTAATCAGAGGCCGCCCAAATGTATTATGTTTTAGCAGTTCGCCCTCTCGTTTTCGTTCGAGTGTAAAGCGACTATGCCAGCCAGGGGTGGGCAAACTGCGGCTCTTTCAGCTATTGATGCTCTTGATTGCCATTGTGCTAGAGAGGTTTAACCTGATTATAAATTGATGCATTTTATCGCGCATAAACAATATGAGTATTGTTTTCGTGTTGTTTCTTTCCTTATGGTTAACGCAAGACTTATCATTTCCGGGCAGGCAATGATGGATAGTGAATAGGGCTCTTCCATTTTTTTGCGTCGAGATTACCGAGGTGATATTATCCTTAAAATCTCTTCCGCAATTTCAAGGAACTGGTACGCACTTCGTAAACGTCATATCAGCCCTATTTCAAACACCTTGCAGCCCAGGCGGAGACGCACCGTATCACCACACAATAATAAATTTAATTATAAAGATCACATTTAATTGTGACGTCGTAAATTCGTATTAATATTGTGGCTTTTTCAAGGCCAATGAAGCAGGTCTGACCCTATGGACTATACAGAGACGACTAATAAAGGTCAACTCTATCTACATCAACATACGTCAACATCTATACGACTTGACGGAAGCCAAAGTTGAACTTATTTTCGACACTTCCTAATTGACAATATGAGAACTGCGCTGTAACTTACCAGCAAACGGACTATACGAAAACTACACTAATAATAGCGAAATGACAGTAATCTAATTCCAACCTAATTTATGAAATGCTTTTATGCTCTAATGTTAATTCGAATCTAATTTATTGGTCTTCCCGAAACTGTGACTTTGTCTGCGATACTTTCCAGCAAAGTAACAAGATTAACCCTCACTCAGATAAAACTAGTGCCAAGCCGCCATCGCATTGTTTACATCGTACAGGTACACCACGTACAGTCATAGTAGTTAATGTAAGCTGTGGCGAATTGTAGCCTTACTAACATAGTAGCTTGTGGTCCGGGGGTCGATAACTCGAAACGGGTCGCGGGCCACTTTTAAAATCTTGTAGAGGCCGCGGGCCGCATGAATTCAATATCGGATTAGACCCGTGGACAGTTGCACTCATTTTTCGCAAAAGTTGCAGTAAGAAATTGCATTTCATTTTCACAAAAGTTGCACTAAAAGTTGCATTTATGGACCACTTTCTTGAAATTATTGCGGCATGAGATGCTCGAATCGTTCCGTATACAAGGCACTGTAGCAAAACTCAGTGTTGGCGACTTCAACAAAATCAATAGCCTGAAAAAATTGATCGAGTGACAATATTATTTTCGGCGGTCTATCCTGAATGTACTTCAAATCAAAAAGGACCTCAAATTTAAACGACAGTGAAATAATCAAGCGATCTATATACAGAGAGTGCAAAATATTTCCAGTAAATGATTAGTTGCATGAAAAATCGAAAAGAGTTCCAAAAAGTTGCACGAAAAAATGAAAAAAAAATTGCAAAAAGTTGTATTACAAGACTCCTACAAACAGCTTGAAACACCATACTACATAACTTCTGAGTATTTAGGAAGCTGCCAGAAGTTGTAAAAGTTGCAAAAGTTGCAAAAACCTGCCCTACTTATCATATATGTATACGTTCAGTCTTAGTGGCCTCGCGATGTTGATCCTGGTCTGGCGAAATGTAGAATCTGTTTTTCAGAAATTTCAGTAAATGTCCAGTCTATTTACATTTACCATGGATTGGTAAAGTTTCTGGTAGATTTGAGAAGCAAATCATGTCGTCTGTCAGTCAATGTTTCATGTGAGTACAACCTAGGGTTGTTTTCACCACAAAATCTCTCTTTCCTGCAACACCGAAGGAAGTACTACCTGCCACAAAACTGAGTAGTATTATTTACAATTATGCGTGCCACTGCGACAGTCGGTATGTGGGTCGTACTTCACTTCGTTTGCAACAAAGAATTAACCAACATGTGCCCAAGCAGATTAGAAAACCTGACGTCAATACTATTTCAGACAGTCAATCGAAGACCACTAACCCTTTCTTGCGCGACTATGACAAGACCATGACATGTAACTCTGCAATAGGTCAGCACCTTCTTACGCATCCAGAGTGTGCAAAGTCGTATTACGATGACATATTTTCAATTCTTGCTCGTGGACGTAGTCTGTTCCATTTAAAGGTTCTCGAATCGACTGTAATAAAACTCGAGCAACCGATTCTTTGTCGGCAGAAGGTTCAACTCTATTCTCTCCGTGTATTTCATTAGTGTTGCGTCTCTGGCTATATGTTATAGCTTATTTGTATTGCACTAATTGCATTTTTGCTTAACGCTCTCGTCTTGTGAAATCTCTCGTTGTTGTTGTTATACCATTCTTACGTCACACTACCTATTTGATCTTTACATTTCGAATTGCAATCTCCGTATTATACTGACGGCCACTACCGACGAGGGTCAGTTGGAAAGCTTATAGTGAATAAATTGCAAATATGAATGTGTTGTTCGTCGTAAGAAATATATGTTTGTCAGTAATATTTCAAACGTTAGACTCCGCTGACACTTGATTGACTTCCAGTATTGTCCCTACGTCAAGTAACGAAGTACTTCTACAGTTTCGAAGTAGGCCTACTCAAGTACGTTGCCACGGAAATACATTTCAACGCACGCGTGATACGCTGATGTTGAAAGCATTGACAATTGGCATTATGTCGCACTGCTACAAACGTCGCACGCGAACTCATATCGTCACAACAGAAAACGGAAATGTTGGTGGTATGGTTTCACGGAAGGGCTACTTGCACGGAAAAATGTTACTGCCTAAGCACACGGGTGTAACCGACTGCAGTGTACGTCTTCATCTGAGTGCAGAGATGAAATCATATATGCAGTTAGATCACCGAAATCGATCAGGGCAGGACGAAATTGTTGGATAACAGGTAGATTTACCATATTATGTCCACCGTGTGTGAAATGAAAATAAATTCTTAGGCACTTTCTACTGAGTATACGGCCAGAGCTTCTATCACCTCTGGTTGAGTTCGTCCTGGCCAGCAATGTGTTAATTTAAGCAATTTATAGTTATGTCATTTGCGACGTGTAATACGAGATTTTTGCCGTAGCGCACCAGACCGATGAGGTGATAAGCACCACAATGTCTCAATTTCTCAATTGATTTTTGTTTTAAATGCAACCCTAATTATCACCAAGGTTTGTTAGTCGAATGTTGTACCAGGAAGTGTCGAAATCGTGATTCTGCATCACTTTTGCATCCATCACATATGNANACATCAGGGNGTGAACCAACANTACAAATATATGCAAAGAGATANAGTTAAANGTGCTCTCTTNCNACGCGGACAAATNGCAAAACGCATTGATAGATCTGCNCGTCANGTAGCAAGTTCATTAAAGTGGTAACAATATTCTCTCGCTNACAGATTTTCANGCGAACTTTAGTGTAGTGTTTGTAATTGCGGCAAGTTCATAAATAATAACTGATCCTCTCTTCTTTANGGCATATTGATNAATTAGGGGAATCTGATATTCCCAATTTGTATAGAAGAGCTTGTAGTTTGCNATATTCGGTTNNTANACGTTTGTAGATATNAGATTTGTTGATACCTTTGCAATAGCCTGTTGAGGTATGCTCTGTCGTGAAACGTTGAGAAATATTTAGTAGCTTGGTGAGATCTGTCGGATGCTGAGTAGTGGGTATTCTACACGTCTTCAGAAGCGATGCACCGATGCCACGTTCAGAAGGTTTAAGTTTTTGGGATATCTGTTTCTAATCACATTACCAATCCGTTAATATTCCGCTCTGTTATACGCTTTTAGATCCTTGCCACCGCCGCAACTGGTTACCGAATATATAGTTAAACATGACCATCTGTACAATATCTGCATTCGCTAATATGTTGAGGTGGTCACATGGATCTAAAAGTATATCACCGAATAGAACATTGGCGGGATGAGTATATGTCGATGGCGTGCAACACACGGACACCGCGCTGAATGCGACTTATGAAAGGAATCTATTGTGACTCACGGTAACTCTTCGGTCCCAGTGGACATTGTGATAGATCGTTTATCAACTACTAACGACAAGGCATTAATGGTATTCACCGAGAATCCAAAAAAGTGTTTGAGGGGGTGCAACTGCTGAATGATTATTGAGAACTAGAATTTAGTTCCACAATCCAGGAAGTTGTATGACCAACCATTCTGCCGATTTCGTGCGGAATTGCAAATATATAGGTCGTTTCTGATGCCCGATATAAATTATGGCTTGTACATTGTAAATCAGGGGCGGGAAACATACGGCTCGCGGGCCGGATCCGGGATTTTGAGCGGTACCTTGAAAGTGATATTCTAATCTGAAAGTATTGACAAATATTATGCGTTACAGAATGAATCCAAGTTTGCCAACCTGAGAAAGATGGTTTTGGCATTACTTGTTCTATTCGGGTCTACATACATTTGCGAGCAAACTTTTTCGACCATTAACATTAACAAGACCGTACTGCGTTCCAATATAAGGATCTCTACTAAGGATCTCTACATACGACATGCAGCCATAGTTTCCAAGAACGCGTGGACAACTTTGATCGACCGCAAACCACACATTGACTTCAACAGCTATTGATTTGCCTACATTAGGTTGATAAATTCATCGAATACTGTTTTGGTATCTATACCAAAATTTTACAATATTTACGATTTATTCTTGAATAGACGGATAAATGCTCGATTCTGTAATCGATTCTGTAATCCGGCCTGGCAAGTAGTTCATTTTCCCATATCAGACCCGCAGACCGCAGAAATTGCCCGCCCCTGTTTTAAATGAAAGTCGAGTAGGTGATATTTCAACGTATTTCAAATGTAGCCTATTTCACAGTAGTATATATATGGCTCATCATAACGTTTGAAACTGATATTTCGCAATCTAGCATTTACTTATCATATCGTAATCTAGCAGTCCATGGCGTGTCCTAATCTGGAAAAGTGGCCTCTGACTTTTTTTTTTAATTTTAGAGCTGTTTTAGCATACCGCTTTTCGAACTTTCTGGACTAAAGACATGAAATACATTTTCCGCTTTTAGAAGTAGTATCTATATTTCACTTTCAATTCCCAGTATGATATACTTCGAGTTCTAATTAATATCAGTTCTTTTGTCTGGATAACATACATGTCGAGGTATAAAAGCAAGTGTAGTAATGCCTTTAATTGCCGGAAATAAAGCTACACAATATGGCATTTTTACGATCCACCATAATTTTTTTAACGTTTACTAATCACGCAAAGTGTTTACACCGTATCCCATACAACTTCTCCGTATTGCTCTTCGACTAAACTGCGGGCTCTATAATATGGGGGAGAGCGCCATACCATGATATTTTCTAAAACGTGCTGTTCGAGTAAACAGAGGATTAGAATCGCATTTCCATATAAATACTCTCATTTTCATCCAATGATGCGGACGAATGCTTATGCTGTCGAAAATCGGATACTTCCTGGTGTGCATCAATATGAATCAAGCTCGGCATATTTTGCATAGCTCAATTTGCACCTTCTGACAGTCAACGCGAAAGAATTACTATCGCTTTCACAACTACTTACTTACTTCGGCAGATCTAAAGTCAGTCTATTCTACTTCTACTTCAAGTAGTCTTAGGTTGCTTATGGAAGAAGTACGTCTATTACTCGTACCTGAGTAGATTTTTTCCTCGCTGCTTCTACTTCTACTTGTGTAGCTTTCTTGACTACTTTGACCACATCTGCACTGTTTACGTGCAGATGGCCGTTTTTCATTTCGTCACCATGTCCCTCAGCATTCCATTTAAATAGCGACATAAGTCCTAAATCATTATGCCGACATTAAGAATCCCTTTGTACTGGTTACGCGATTCAACTGCGATTAATGTACCAACAGCTGTCGAATATTTTGTAATATTGCACGGATGAGGCCGAATTTAATACAATTCCTCTATATATATCCATGACGATGATTATACTTCGCGTTTTCGGAGCATTCATCAGTATTTTCGGTAAGTAAACCTTTGCTTACAAGTGCCAACGCTAATGGGGTTGTGAAGTGTGAACTATCGCTACCTGTGACGATCTTACTGCACGGTACTGATAGCCCCTCTGTATGGTTTCATTACGGTGTTATATTGTAATGATTGCAAATCAAATACGCCAGTCGGGCGCAAGGAAATCGAGAGAGACTGATGCTGGGATGAGCGCGTGCATGTAGTCGTCCGTAATATGACTAAAAGACATCTGACATTATTGAAATTAGTACTGGGCGCAAATGACCATATAGGTGATAAGCGCCAATGTTGTGTGAATAAAAAACAACTACGAGTCGGGTATAATAATAGGTATTCATCCGAGCATTTTCATATTCCTATGTGAATATGTCAGTTAGAAATTTTAATGTCGATCAATCAATAAAACCATAGCGAATATGAACAAGAACATGGAGCGTATACTTACGGTGCTCCGTACTATCATATTCATGGAACATCTCACCATTCACCATTTGCCCACAGGTATTATAGACGGTGGAACGACCCAATCGGTTGAGGTGAGTAGAATACCAGTACTAGTTTCTCTAGCGTAACGTTTGTGACATCATACCCAAACGGGCATGTGAGGGTAAACTCTGACAAGTGTTGTGGGGTTTCTGGTAAGTACCAAGCAGGTTATCAGGCCAAATACACACCTAGTTGTACAATAACGATGTCGGCAGACGTGGCCAGTAACGACGTACTTCTTATTGTTTTTCGTACCCAGAAATGTTTTGCCAGCTTGCACTACTTATTCAAGTGTCTATGTTGGTCAAATACTTCCTCGTCTACTTATCAGTTTTCAAGGTGCAACTACCTAAATCTTGTGCTTTCAATTTTGTATATACAAAGTGGTTTTGAGGTAAGTCACACAGTAGGCTACCGGCAGCACTATCTGTTTAGTCGCGAGGATTTTAGTCGCCTCATTTTCATAATGCTGTGAGGATACAGATAAGTTGTAACGGGCAGAACAAAGATTTCGTCATAGTGTCCAAGTCAAAAATTAAATGGGAAAGTTCGTCATTTGTAAGAATCGTTTGCTGATGCCATTCTTATCTTGTACAATCGGCCTGGGTTACCATATTTTGGAAATGTGAAAGGGGGACATTTTTTCAAAATTTTCAGACTTACAAAGTCCGAAAAAGTGGTATTTTTCCCGACTTTGAGGTTGGTCGACTAAAAAACAAACAAGGTCAACTTTCCGGCTCGGCTCCATAAATACACACTTTTGTTGAGTTATCCTTCGGCTGATTAAAAAAAGGTCAACTTTACGGCTCAGCTCCAGAAATAGCTGCAGGAGCGTTTAGTGCTGATTTAATGTATGTCAGTCTAATTTTACTCTATATTCAACCAAAATTCTCAAAAACGAGGACATAAAAGAGGACATTTGGGTGTCCTCCGAGGACACTTTCGAAAAAGTCAAAAAAATGACAAATCCTCTTAAAAGAGGACGTATGGTAACCCTAGGTTTACTTACAGCCAACTTCGCGGCGAAATGCGGATTATGAAGTTCAATATCGACCAGGCGATATCGTTATTGTTGGCCTGGTGCCGGTGCATAGTAGAGAAAGCGAGAACTGCACCATCATTCGGAAGAGTGGGATACAAGCTGTCGAAACGATGAACATGATCATTGACCAGGTGTATGAATATTTAGCATACGTCTTCAGTAACGAATCACTTCTACTTTTCTGGAGTTCTCAAATTCGGTTGGGGTTGGGTATGTATTAGGGATGGTGCGATCTCCTGGAACACGAACGTTTTGGAAAGGTTCTGAGGAACGCGAACGTGAACCTATGACATCACGTGACGTCACGTTGCTACTTGCAAACCATACATTTCCGTAAATTTATATATTATGTTTACTCGATAACTAGCGGCGACTCATGCCATATTATACCAAAATGCCCAAGTACATGCTGACTTTTCAAACGTCACATAATGTATCAACTGGAACAACCAAATGCTATAATAATTCCACAAAATCGCTTTACTTATAATCTCGACGAGGACTCGGCTAGAGTGGACAGATGTATTCTTAATAGCGAAACATCGGTTTCTATACTTGCGCCAGATATTATCTCAAAAACAAGTTATACAGTAGTCAACGCCTCAATCGGACGGATTTAGTTTTTATGATACAATAAGGATATCAAATCAAGATAAATCCATCCCTTCCGCCTGATGAATTTTTTACATTAGACATCTGTACATTCTTTATGTCAATTCCGTTGATGTAAATAACTTATTGGTTGACTATAAGCACAATTCACCGACTCCCTACACGTAGTGTGTTTCGTTTATGCCAGTGGTTCCCAAACGGTGGGGAATTCTCCACTGGTGGGGAATTCAATGGTTTCTGGTGGGGAATAGACGCATTTGTTCAAAATTATTTACAGGACTGTCTACATATTCACGGAGACACATGCGCAATTACCGTTACCAGCTGCTCTGGAATGTATGTATCGAAAATTATATTGCGTGTTGTTCACAAAACCTCATTTTAACTCTAGATGGCCAATAATGGCGTCACAAACGCATCCAGCACGACTAGTTTGACGTGAAATGATGCTTTCGCGAAATTTAGACCGTTACTGGTATCGGTTCACAATACGTTTTATGTTGGAGTTATTGGCGATTGTCTTGCGTACTGGTGTGGTTGTGTGTCTTGTGTAGTCAAATCAGCAAATAGCTGCTCTGTGATGACAAAAGTGTTGGGTANTGGGGAANAGGACCGTAANTACNGCACCCCGAACCNCNNAATTGGGCGGGGGCGAGCTCGAAGGGGCTCAAAATTATTTCGTGAATTAACATAAATTATAGTGCATTATTTTGGAAATTTAGGCCACTTTTTCAAATTTCTTTCTTTCTGGGGGCGTGATTCAATATTGCCGAATATATTAATTATTGGGTACCCGTCCCCCACGAAAATACGTAGATTTTATTGAAATGGAGACTTCGGCGTCGGTCATTACTGCGCCTCGATGCACCAAGACATATGAAGTTATAGGCCATGTAACATGCCACTCCGAGAAGTGTGCCAGAACGAGCAGCAGCGAGAAGAGCTTGGCCGAGAAGGAATGCCCTTGTGCTGACCGAAAACTTCGTTATATATAGAATATACATATATGTTAAATTGTCCATAGGCGGCTAAATGGTTGGCGCCGAATGTTCCTGTCCTGGCGATCTGAGCCCTACAGGACAAGTGCCATCCCGCATGGAAAAATTATTTGCCGGTAAAACATTACCAATTTTAAATCGTGTGTGCCTTTTTAGTTTTGGCGATTTCCATATCGTTTGACATACCAGGTATAGGAGGTCACGAAATAGCATAATGTAACGAAGTCAATATACGAACAGGTACGTCCGAAGATGTTTAATACTGATTTAGGATCCTACCTATACCTCAGCTCTACCGGTAAATCTGATTA
>ATSW01002534.1:0-19166 GCA_000444245.1 Botryllus schlosseri | reverse complement strand
TGTCAGCCGAAAATATTCGGGTTCATTTCAATATGAATATACTATTTAATTGTACTAGTTATCAGTTTCATCAGTATCGGGTCAAATACATGATATCAGTCAGGCCATAGTAGTCCAAGACCAGTGTTTATCACAGACACGTTATCATCAAATTATACACAGGACAAAAGATTGCAATCAACTGTATGGTATTATGACGGGGTCTGATCCAATTTTTTAGAAACTCAAGCTCTACCACGTAGTTCAGGGTGGATAGTTATTTAACCCAAGAAAAGCAGAAAATATTTTGGTACATCAAGCCAAAATTTTCAACTACCGTATATATATTCTGCAGAGCATCAGTTTCATTGCTACTTTTAATGCAGTGACATTGTTCACACCGGCTGCTAAGTGAATGTGTTACTATTAGGTAATGAGAAAGCGAGGGTTTAGTTAGAAGAAAAATGCAATCGCAATCAAAATCACAGACCGGGTAATTTGTGCTGTAACAATGGCAACAAACGACATTTTGATTATTCTATACAAAACCAGTAAGGCTGAATTTATAATCAAAGGATTTCTCTATAACTTGGAAATCTCAGATTAGCTTTGCTTGTTTCATGTACCGGTAAGTATTTGTCGACGGTGTTACTGTTTCGACATGCAGCAGTATATTTCAAACCTTGTTTGTTGCCATTTGTAACATTACGAACAACCTATATATGTTATTTTTAAGATAATTTCTTGCACCCATTGAATCTTGCACACCATGAGAAGGGAATATCCCATAGTTTAATAGCTACTGACTGACCACTGACATCTGTGTGATCCATACTGTAATCGAAAAATTTAAAAAAAAAATTTTTCCGTAACGATACACAGCCAGAATTATAATAATCGCTCTAATCTGTGGCCACAGAAAAGTAACACTAACAAACCCGTACAAGCCAAAAAATTACAGTCAATCTTGATAATGGTAAGATGAATGAGATGAGGATAAACTACATCGAGGTTCACATTCAACAGTGTAAAGCTCATTACCTCATTACTTTCATTGGTGATATTGGTCCAACTTGCCACCGGCTCTGGTACAATATGCCACTCGTCACTCTCTGCCTCGAGTATTTTGATGAAGGTGGATTTTCCTGCGGCTAAATCAAATAAGTTGCTACAATAAGTGTTTTGCAGCTATATGTGATAGTCGGCATTGAAAGGGACTAAGAAAAAGTTTGCGAACAGTTTAGAAAACTTAACGGCATTACCTTCTAGCAAGTTATCTGTTGATTGTACCTTGTACGCAGTCTGCCTTGTGCAGATTTAAAAAAAACAGTGTCTATGTCTTATATGGTTGATCTACAGAAAAGAGACATAGATATTGAGAACAGCGTATGTTTAGTGTTTGTATTTGAAATGCATTCATAGTAGGCTATACATACAATAAAATATACCGGCAGTAACTACTAACCAATATTTCCTTCAATGGCTATTTTCTTTCCCTTTACATGTTCAGAGCGGAATCTTTTTGTGGATGATAAATCCATCATTAATCCAAATAGTCTGTGCCTCTTTGTTAGGAAAGAAATTGACCTGCACACGATACAGAATTAATGTCAACTCAGAATGTTCACTAATAGGGTAAAGCTGCACTATAAAACATATTTGGTCTTACTATCTTGAGGACAATTTTTACCTGAAGTCTTACCAACGCGGCAAGGCCGATTACGCTAGCTAAGACCTAAATTGCTTGGAAGTAAAACCCAAATAGCTTGAAAATAAGACCCTCTTTCTCGGGTGATATATACCACAGACCACGATTTTTAATTCGTCTTGATGAGGCATACAAAACTGATGTATCAAAACCTGTCCCATTAAGCACGGCGTTTCCGAAGATAGGTTTTACGTTAGTTTATAGGTCTGATTATGGCTGAATAGTAGTGAATACTGAATATGCATTAAAAGCTCAATCATTCACAGAATTCAACAGTCCTCACTTCATCAGTAAAAGTAAGACGGAAATTGCTAAAAAATAGATAGAAGTAGCTGATGAACATTTTCCAAATTTTGAGGTTCAAGTTTGATCAAATTTTCAGCTATATCTTGGCGATGGTTATTATGATTGTCTTATTGTTTCACAGTTAAAGCATGGTCAAACGAAAATGAAAACTTTACAGAAACCGAATTCTATCAATATGTGTAAAATGGACATAAAGCTACTCTGATTCCACTGCGACAATATCATTTGGCTGTCAAGAATGAAGACAGAAATTTCAAATGTTGTCGGGATTAGTTTAGGCATTATGTCATTACTTTGAAGATGCCCGCAAAACAATACCGAATGTCCCATCTTGCTAGTTCATTGCTCAAGCGATAAATAGATTCAAGTGTTTTCGATTTCAACAACAGCTACGAAACGCATACTCACTTTTGTAACATCATTCTTGAATGTCCAGGCGCTCAATTCAAACAAAGTCAAGCAGGCAAACGGCGTTACCCACGCTGCTTCTTATCGATTGCCGCTACGGGGTAAACAAATGTATTTGCAGCCTGCCATCTCGTGTTCATTATTTATTATGCAAGAAAGCAGAGGCCGCCAACCTTTCGTTAAGCGGGGCAAAATATATTACCGAACTAAACATTTTGTTTCATTATAATTACCGTTTCAGGCAAGGAATCCCACTGTAACAGTGGCTCGTCGTGCCTGAATCAATGCGTGGCTGGCGGTGACTTGCTATTTTGTCGTTGCGAGTTCTTCAGATTCACTCGATACGGAGAAGCGTACGTTGATGAATCTCAAGTCTCAAGGGCAGACGTGAGAGAAAACGTGGGTTTTTACCCAAAAATGCGTAACAATACATGTAATTGTAAAGCTTGAGCCAATAAGAAAACGGGTACGTAAAGTTCTAGCGACACGAAAAAGGTAGAACTCTAGCTAGAACTTCTGTTTGGCGTAACAATGGTTACCAAGCCCGCGCAATACTAAAAGAGATAGTGAAGTTCGGCTAGTTATCCAACTAATAGATTACAATATTTCCTTCATGCAGAATAACGCGAAACAAAAACTTCATATTGGTAATTTATTCACTAAAAGCTTTACGACTGACTCTCATCAGTAGCGAACGTCAGTGAGAGGGCGAATCAAAGGAGAGAAAAGGACGTAGTTTATTTTTGTCCTTGATGTTTTTGCGGCATTTACACCGACTTATGATACACATACACACGATCTACGCACAGGGCCGTAACTGCCGCACCCCAAACCTACCAATTGGGGGGGGCGAGCTCGAAGGGGGCCCAAAATTATTTCGTGAATTAGCATAAATTATAGAGTATTTTTTGAAAATTTATGCAATTTTTTCCAAAATTTTTCTCGCTGCGCGCGATTTAAAGTTGCCGAATATCTTGATTATTTGGTACTCTTCCCCCAAGAAAAAACACGAAAGATTTATAGAAAATGACATATCGGCGTTGGCCATTAACACGCCACTACGCACCAAGATATATAACGGTTTTGAGCTTATTCCATGCGACTCCAAGAAGTGTGCCAGAACGATCGGCAGCGCGAAAAGCTTGGCCGAAACGGACTGCCCTTACGCAGACCGAAAACTTCGTTACATATACAAAATAATAGGTTTAATTGTCCATAGGCGCCTAAATGACTGGCGCCATATGTTCCTTCCTGCCTTGGCAATCTGAACCTCAAAAGACAAATACCATCCAGCAGGAAAAATATATGCCAGTGAAGAAATAGCAATTTGAAATCGTGTGCGTCTTTTAGTTTAGTACGTTTGAGCGATTCTATATTTTTGATATAGCAGACAGGAGGTCACGAAATAAAATCATGTAACGAAGTCATACCAACGGGTCCGCCCGCCCGAAGATGTTTAATTATTATTTACGGGCCGTACAGTTTCCGGTAAATCTGATAACGTGAGCAGAGAGGACAAGATATTGATAGCAATATTAATGCAACTCCCGATCTTATTGACCGATTATATAAAGAATTATCGAAAATTTTCGCGCTTCGAGCTGGCTCACTAAACAGTGCAGCTAATTTCGTGGCAAAAGCGAACACTGTGATGTTTATCACCCTATGAGAACCCAAAACCCAATTTTTGTGTGGGGGGGTGGGCGGGCTGACGAAGTGCTGTTTCGTTCGTGCCAACGGGTACGCTCGAAGATGTCTAATTATTATTGGGCGGTCCTACGTTTTAAAACAGACCTCGCTCAGCTCTACCGGTAAATCTGATTACGTGAGTAGAGAGAGGATCAAAAATGATAGCAGTATATATGTAATTCCCGATCATATTGGCCGATTCAATCATGATTTACTGAAATTTTTCGCGCTTCGCGCGTCTAGGCGGGAAAAGCTGACCCACAAAACGGACACCCAATGCTCATGTCAAATAGCGTCAAAAAGCGGATAGCCGAAGGGGGGTCTGGGGGGCGAAGCCCCCCAGAAGTCATGTTTATCACCCTATGGGGGGCCCAAGGCCAACGTTTTGGGGGGGGCCTGACGAAGTGCTGTTACGGCCCTGGTTTCAACACTTAGTATACGTTAATAACAAATATTGTGGATCGTAAAATTTATATTTAGTGTAGCTATATTTTCGGAAAATAGAGGCATTCTACACTTGCTTTTATGCTTCAACATGTATGTTCTGCAGAAAAAAGAACTGAAAGTAATTAGAACTCAAAGCATGATACTAGAAATTGAAAGAGTAATACAAATACCACTTCTAAAAAGCGGAAAATAAATGTCATGTTTTTTGTCCATAAAGCTTCAAATGTGATCTGCTAAAACAGGTGTAACGTTCAAAAAAACCGGATTTTTCAGATTAGCAGGACACGTCATGAGCTACTAGATTACGATATGTTAGGTAATTGCTAGATTGCGAAACGGTAGTTCAAAACGTTATGGTGGGCCATATTTACTGTGATGAAATATTTGAAATGGGCGACAATGCGGTGTGAGCGGAACCAAGCAATCCGGTACCTAAATTATATTCACTGATACTTTCGTGAAAACATATTTGTCACTGCTCAACTACTGTGCGCGAAGCGCAGCAGAATTTCTGGGCGTTACTTGAATTTTATGAATATTAAAGGTTGATTCTTCGTGAAAATAGCCCCGAAATTCCTCAGGCTATCTTTGGTATTGGGGGATTAAACTACTTCTACTTGACAAACTGAAAATAGCGAAAAGTAAGTAAGTAGATAACGAAATATTACAAAGTAGAAGTAGAAGTAGAGGAAATCAGATCTACTTGAGTAAGTACCAGAAGTAGAGGAAAACTACTTGAGTACTTCCAACAAGTAGAAGTACTTCGTTACTGACCTCTGATCGAGACAGAGCACTAATGTCGAAAGGCGAGCATTCCGTTATCAAACAGCGGAGTTCACAATAAAATCTCGCCCACCGCACCTTTAGTAGTGAGATGACCGACTTCTCTGGGCATGGGACGGCTATTGGCGGGGAGCAGGTGGTCCGCGAACTTTGACCGAAAATGTTCAACGAATCTCGGCCGGTCGCTTCGGCGGCCTGTCGGGTGTCTTTGTTCCATCTCGGCTGGTCTGGTCTCTTTTTTTTCGAAATCGGACAAAGTCCGAAAAACTCGGCTGGACTTCTCGGCGTGAGAACCAGGTCGCAGTCGGGCCTTCGACTACGCGTCGGTCGAGGCCATGTCATTCGGATTTTCTTTTAACCGGACAAAGTCCGACAAGTCGGCCGAACGCCTCGGCCCAACGGCGAGGCCGAGCGGCAGCCTGAGCGCGCGCCGGCGTGTTACCTCGTTTTCTTTGAACTCGTCGCAGCCGAAAAAAGTCAGGGTTTATGAAAAGGGATCTATGGTGGGGGACCGCATGACCGGGTTGGTTACCCGGCCTCCAATCCGGCTCGATACGAACGTTCCGCCTTGTATAACGCGATGAACTTGCGTTTACAGCAACAAAATGAGCGTTAACTATAATAGCCATAATCATCGCTGGGTGTGCGTCCATTGCGGGACACCAAGAGACGTTCACGATCCGGCCGAGGAAGAGGCGGCATATTTGACGCGAGAATACCATGAGGTGTCTGTCTGCAAGACAGAATCGCGTCACCGTCGAGGAACTGTGAGTGCGAGCGCATAACTCCGAAATGCGCAAATGACTTGCGTTTTCTTTGCAGGCACCGTTTGCAAGAAGTGCTGGTGCGCATGAAAAATTTTGCGAGGCAGGTCCTGTCGGATCACATCCAGGACATCGACTACGCGTTGTCCCATTGACTCGGACTTTGATTTTTTTGGCAATGGACTGGTGGCGGTGATGGATTCATTTGGGGTCTCGGCGAGTCGCCCCGGCGGCTGAAGCGCGATACGTTGCAGTCTGGCCTGTGCGGATCGAGCTACGGCGTGTTGCCACCGTCTTTTCGATCTTATGGAGGCGAAAAAAGTCAGCAGGGTTTGTAAAAAAGGACTAATTTGGTGGGGGGGGGCGCATGAGCGGGTTGATTACCAGGCCCCTGCCGAAAACCTGACGCGAACAGAATGACGATTGGTATTTTTGGTATTTTTTTCATTCGTGTTTTCTCAGAGCATCGATAAAAAAATGTGCGATATCGAGCACGATTGGCTTTGCGGTAACTGTGGCGAGAAACGCAAAATGAATTGCGAATGGTAACACAGATGCGATGAGACTCACCCGGAGTCCAGGCGCATAGCTCGCAACGAAGTGTGAACATCCTTACGCGCCTGGTAACGATGAAACGACACGGCAGAATACCCGCCGACTAGATGTAAGTACGGCCGCCCGGCTCTCTGTCTCGCTAACGGAGTATTTTGCAGCTATCGTCTGGAACGGGTGATCGAGGAAAAAAATAAAAAGATTATCTTTCTGGCAAAGAAAAAGAAAATCATGGAGCTATCGGCTCGCATCCCCGATGTGTGGGAATAAATTCGGATTTGGGTGTTGGTGACGGTGACTGGTGGCGGTGTAGGATTCATTTGGGGTCTCCCGGGTCGCTTCGGCGGCTCGTCGGGGCCATTTCTTTCGCACATTTTATTGAACTGTGGCAAAGTCCGAAAAAGTCAGTTGGACGTCTTCGCGTAAGAGCCAAACTGATAGACGACCGGGGCGCGACACGTCACATTTTGGCGTCTACGGCGCGATCGTGCCGCTGCGTTGTTTTCGAACTTGTTGGAGCCAGAAAAAGTCACCAGGGTGTATGAAAACTGACTAATATGAGGGGGGAACGCATGAGCGGGCGTCAACCCGGCCACCGTCTGAAAGGCGATCGAAAACTTGGTGAATAACATGAGGTCTTGATTTTCGCAGAACGCTAAATATGAAAAATTGTGATCATAAATGGTTTTGTACCATGTGCAGGTTCGACAAGCAGTATGCGGAACGCCGAGATCGGCAAATCGCCAGAAAAATGGAAATAATTAAACTGAACGAGAAATCAAAACGCGACAGACTGAACATGCTACTCAATGCAGAGGAACCGGGCGAGAAGCCGAGTAGCGACAGCGATTGCGCTATTGTATCGGTGATACCGGGGTCGGGAAAACCGAGAAAAATGCTTATCCAAAGCTCGAGCGAGAGACGTCAGAGACGTCGGACAGCGGAAGCGAGAAAGGCGAGAGAGCGGTGCGAGCTTATAACAGCTCTCAACCTAAAAAACTGAGCAAGGCCGGGAGAAGGCGCTTGCGCCAAAAAATGATGTTCCAGCGCCTCAAATACCTTGAAGAGAAAGAGGCAAAACGGGTCAGAGAGGGACAGTCACAGATGGTCCGCGCCGACGAGCCCATCGATTTGGAGAAAAAAAATAAATAAATTTATCGACATACCACTTGCGTGTTCGATTTCCGTACACCATTCAGATCGCCGCCAACGACCCGAGTATTCATGATTGAGACAGAGCAATATGTCGAAGGTCTAGGCGAGCATTCCGTTATCAAACAGTTTACCCCACGTAGTTGAATTACACAGTTCACAATAAAATCTCGAAAGGAAGATGTTAAAGAGTAGCGCCAATTCGGCAGTTCGACGTTTTCAATATCTGGTATAGCGAGTTCATCATCGACGAAGTACTTAACTTTATTCAAACGCCCAAATACTTTCACGCTGCGTGGGAAATTTGTATTCGCACTGCTGTACTGATAGGCGGTTTTATATTGGGTTTAGAAAGGAAAATAGTGAAAGGAAAATAGTTGCATAGTACAATTCTATATAGATAAACCGGACTTGGACGGACGAAGTGCGCTGGTAAAAACTAATCAGACAAAATTACTGCTCAGCAATCCAAACGAAATATAACCTGCTTCGTGCCCCCTTCAAGTGCTTTGACCACGTCCCAATAGTCACAGCTATGAACCAATCGCAAAGAAGACGGTACTCCCACTCCACAGGCTGTCTTTATCCATTAACCGCAAAACTTATATCGCAGATTACCCCGAAAAGTTTACGGCGTAGCACTGGTCGACATGTTCAAACTTTTAAAGATTCACTCATTTTATACCTAATTGGACGATGCTGAATCCGAATTTGTCATCAGAATACACTGGTATTATCAACCAATCCCCATCGTTGATAAACGCCCTGCACATGGTAGACCAGTGGTTATCAACCGGGGTGAATTATGCAATTTCTACAGATGAACTCAACTTGAGAATTGTTACGGATTTCCCAAATCAATCATGTATGAACTGCCATGTAGTCAACGAGTTATGTACGAACGTAATCTTCTTATGGCTGTTTTTTTTGCTGAAAGTATATTCAAATATAGTTGGAATGTATTTTTCACATACAAATTCCATTCTTCAAACTAGTTCATATGTGATGCAGTTCCACTGAGTAGCCGCACTGGTATAGACGTCAACCACTTAGAATTGACAGCAAGACAAACCAACAACAAGACATTCAAATAAGCATATTTCCTATAGCGTAGCTTTGCTGTGGGCTTCAGCAGAACGGTCTCGCGAAAGTATTGCCGAAGTTGAAAATTGCGCAAACGGTAGTGGGATGTACTCCGTCAACTTTCAAACTGCAACGAACCATGTTCAAATCAAGGTGACATAACGGCATGAAATTGAAAAGCTAGTCAGCTATGCAAACTATGATCCTCCTGCAAAAGATCGACTGGATAGATATAATGACGACTGGATGACGACATTTCAGAGAACTCACTATTACGCCGGGTATGAGACACGGTTAAATACGTATGTGACCGAATACAGTTAGTAGTCCATGTCTCAATCGCTATAGTAGCGTCATCGGTATAGTACCGTAAATTTGACTAGTAGATTGACAAACCGTAGTTTGCGACATAAAGAAGTGCTTGCAAGCGATTTTAGGTATTCCCATAGCTATGGCGACATTTACCAGCGGAACTACAGTAGCACATAAAGCACTGCGAGCTATCCCGTCAATTTTGTGTTTTGTTACTATTATAAATATGATCAGTTCACACATTATTACCTTGTAAAAGTGATTCGACTCATCGCTATACCGTTCCACGACACAGTTACATACATCAACAATAACGAAAGTCATACCAGCTACAGTGCACAGTTGCAGCATTTCCCGATCAACGTCTGTAAGGGAATGGATTGATTCTTTAAACAATATTGGTGCTTATACTTGCATATTCTGCATATTATCCTATCACCATACGCGATCAGATTTGCCTGATGGAAGTGATGACTTCGAAAATTCACGGAATGTAATTGTAGACTGTACAGTGTACACTGTACGGTAAATCTTACGCAATGTTCATGCCACGCTATTCGTTAGTTTCTCGCAGATTAACTTGGAGCTAGCCCATTGGTATTTATAACTTTGTTACACCATGTTATCTCGCCATTCCCGGAAAAAATTGCGGTATTGAAATGAGATCAGTGTCGCTCACGCGTACAAGCATACGGGCCATTCCCAACCTGGTCAACAAAAGTTGGAACCACCACATTCCCAAATCTTCTGAAATTTATTACATGCATAAATGAGGTAATTTCGAACACACTAAAGTTTATTTGAGGAAAATTGATCCCCGGGGTCAAAAGTTATGTCATTTTGAAAAATTGACGATTTTCTGATCATTTCAGCTCTGCAGTATTCAGGTTTATCGCATTCAGGTTTATCAATGACCTTCTAACCAATGTACCCAGACACAACATACACTGTCACTGTTAGAAGATAGAACTGATCCGGTAATTTAAATCGCCACATCATCCATTTACTTGTCTGAAATATGATGCTCCCTGTAATTTATGCAAATTTTTTATACCACGAGAACTTTCGTTCAATCGAGTCACTTTGGAATTTTCTTAGATTAACAGATACTCCTCTGCAAACAAGTCTGCCATAATCTGTAACTGCGACTGCATGGTTTCAATTGGAGCTTATTAGGTTTGCTTTGACAGGGAATACTTCTGGGGGTTACATCCGCTCCATTTTAGAAGCCAACTAGCGAAATCGCGAAGAAAATTGATTTTGCTATCTTGTGGAACCACTGCTTTGGCCAAGGGGTTGTTGAAAATCGATGTCCCCCATTTACAATTGTCCACCAAGCATTGCTAAGGCTCAAGAATGAAGCGATATCATCCTTGCTTGGCAAGTAACTTTAGCAAGTTGCAATATTTGAATTATGGATTGAAGCCAGAGCAAAATTGACATTTTGCTTCCCATTGAGCTATAATGTATACGTCAATTTTGGTGCTTCACGTAAATTCGAATCCAGCTTATCATCATATTCCCTGATTATGATAAGATATTTCTGAAATATCCTTTTCTTTGGTTATTTTCTGCAAGGACTCACCAGCTCATTGTGGTCCACCCACAAACACTTGACCTCGACAATCCTGAGGAGACCAGAAGGCTCATGGATCTCAAATACCGTGAGGTGTTCGGTCGACCCGAAAGACCCCGCCCGGTGGCGCGCAAACAACCTGCTCCACCCTCCCGACCTCTGGAGAAAAAGCGCTGGGACTACTGGCACTGCCGGAGGAAATTCCGAATGAACAGAGGGGAATGTGCACGTTGGGTTTTATCCGGTGAACATAGAGAGTCCGCCACTGTGCCGCTCCACCCCGCGAAAGCCGAGGAGTTCTGGCGTGGTATATTCGAGACAGAAATGGCCCTGAGCCTGAGTCTTTGAGCCCCACGGTATGGGAGTTGGCCCGGCCGGTCGAGAGACCAGAGCTGGATGCGGCTTCAAGAACAATGAAAGCCGCTGCACATAGACCCGACGGAGTGACCGTCGAGGAGCCGCGATCGCTCGATAGGGAAACCTTTAGAGCGAATTACAGCCTCCGTCTCCTCGCATCGTATCCTCCGGCGGGCGCCAGGATGCTTATACAATCCTAATACCCAAAGTGAAAGGTACGACGGATCCGGCGGAACATCGTCCAATCACGTTAGTTAACGTGACTCTTAGAGCCTTTCATCGAATCCTGGCTCAGCGCCTGGAAGCCGGGTTAAATCTGAATCCGCGCTGAAAGGCGTTTACGCCCAGGGGACGGCCTCCTGCAGAATACCTTTCTGCTGCAGACGCTTATAGGTTGTGCGTAGGAAAAGAGGAAGCAACTGTGCCTTGTGTCGGTTGATAGCCAAGGCGTTTGACTCGGTGTCACAAGATTCCATCCTTGCGGCATCGCGAAGGATGGGGGCCCCGGCCCCCTTCCTCGGCCCCCTTCCCCGGCCTCAGCGTTCTATCGACTCGCCTTAGCGTATCCGGGTCTCGGCCAGACAACATACCGACCCGTGCTGGCGTCCGGCAGGGTGATCCAACATCTGGTCTCATTTAACACAGTCATTGACTGGGTCCGGTCGCGAGTAGATGGCGAACTGGGTTTTGAGTTGGCGGGCGCCAGTGTCTCGCACATGGCGTTCGCCGACGATATAATCCTTACGGCCATGAATCCTAAGGCCTTACAGATGCAGTTGGCGGAACTTGAATCGCAACTGACGGAATGCGGGCTTAAGATCAACCCGCTGAAGTGCGCAAGTCTGTTTATCCAGACTGACGGCAAGAATAAAACCTCTGCGCGGTCAACCCTTCTTTCATCGTGAGGGTTGCCAGCGCGTCCGTGAGAGCCCTGCGGATTCGTTCGAATACCTCGGGGTAGCAATCAATGCTCGAAACACCAGAGCCCAAGTAACGGACCGTCTGAGAAAGAAGCTTTCCGAACTTATAAGAGCTCCCTTGAAACCGCTTCAGCGTATGTGCGTACTGAACAAACACGTACTACCAGCTATGCTCCATAAGCTGGTGCTTGCGAATGCGACCGAAGGATATCTGAGTCGCATGGATCGTCTTCGGTCCAGGGAGCTGTTGGTGGGGCGGTCCAGGGAGCTGTTGGTGGGGAAGGTTCATACACAAGACAGCCGACTGAGGAGGAAAGAGCTGTTGAAAACCAAGCATGGCATCTTCTGACAATGTTTATCTCTGACAGAGCAGAACGTGATCCCGACCTGTCGCCGGATAACAAAGGAACTGTACAGGAAACAGTTCTGTTATGTAACACGAGCTCAGAAAGTACTGTGATGAGCGAAGGTGATCCTGCTTTGGTATCATTGACCTTGCGTGTTGCGTGTTATTGGAGATCAGATGAATGAAGAACACAACCTTAATGTACTATGTTACATCAGCTGGTGCTTGCGAATGCGACCAAAGAATATTTGAGTAGCATGGATCGTCTGGTGAGGGAGGCGGTTCGGGGGTGGCTTAGGCTCCCGAAGGATACACCGATCGCGTTTGTCCACTCGAATCAGGGCGACGGCGGGCTAGGTGTTATGTCACTCAGTCAACAAACACCGGTGCTGAAGCCCGGAGATTGGCCTCCAAGGCGTAAAGGACGAAGCGGTGAATTCGCCTATCGTAGCGCACGGAAACCGTTGTGTTCAGCCACGGACACCAACGAGACACTGGCGGCCCGGATGCGAGAGCGTCCGATGGCCGCGTGGATGGTAGCGGCCTCAAAGCCCCCCAATGAACTGCAGAAAGCCCAAGAGTAGATAAAATGAGCACCCCCCCCTATTACTGGGCGAAATTATATCGGGGCCGTCGAAATTCGCGGCAATCTCATGCCTATGCCGACCGGAAAAAGCAAGGGGACGCCCGAAGACGATAAATGCTGCGAGTGCTGTGGAAGAATCGCCCAGAACCTTCTGAAGTGCAATGACGCGGGAGTCCACGATTTGAGATTCCTCTCCGCCCCTATGTGCGAGGGGGGCTTTCATATCTGGACTGAATGGAATAAATCTACATTCAGGACACGAAAACGGACAAGATGACGGGTGTGAAAGACTGGCACTGAAGCCCCATGGAAACCTCAACGTGATTTCGCATCATGCTTATGCGGCGGGTACGACCCGCGAAGAAAGCGAAGGACATTATTTGCGCGAGAAACTGGGATTCATGGCTCCTGCAACGTTTATAACTCGCAGTTACCAACAGTGGCCACAAATGTTTCGGTTAGTCATATCCGTGCAATTGAGCTAACGGCGAAGAGGCGGGCACACAACAACATGACGCTGTCCCACGCGCTTGAGATTGTTAACAAAATATTGACTGCATCTGCCACGAAGGCAACGCTGAAAGGACATATAATAAACGATAACGAGTCATTGGTTTGTTTGCTGTGTGCTGCAATAGAGGCTCCTGGTAAAGATGTGGCGGATTCACCACACATACTACTCGAGGGAAAATCACTGCTCAGCCTATTGCTTTGTTTTTCCCAGAACGCATTTCAACAAGTATGCTCCAGGACGCATGTGGTGTTGGCCAACTAGTTATGTCGACAAATAGCCGAATCTTGAAAGTTGACGACGCCGGCCTTTCGTTCTGGAAAAACATCGGAATTATGGCTGCAATCAAACAGATATTTCACGGCGCGTGAAAAATGCACCAACAATCGCGGTAATCACGCGAGAACCTCATTGGTAAATTAGTTGTGGACTTTTTTCGGTCAAACCGTTCTTCCAAATATTTATGCTACTCTGGTGCTGTTACGTTCTGCCTGCAAACCGCACCAATGCAGGCGATGCATTGGTAACAACTACGTGAAAATTGAAACACGGAAAGGGGCTCAAAGGACTTNACGNTGACCAGCGACGTCACCAATTTATAGGTACCATGGCNAAATACCTACCATGCGTGAAGTCACGCTCTCNAGANCAAAGATAAGAGGAACGCCGTCATCTCGAACCTAGATGATACTNGTGAACTCGNGACAATACTCGTCTGGTGGGTAAGATCATATACTANGACTGATCCGATCACTTTCCGATTGTCATATTTTGAGTTGGTGGTTCTTCTGCTTGGTGTCNTTGGCCCGACGTTTAGGATGCTAGCTGAACAAAACAGGTTGCAGGTTGTTACAATTCGTAACGGGATCAACGCCAGNTGTAATAATGTTAGTTGGCAGGTCGGATCGAGATAACAAAGAGATAGCGAACACAGAGACGACAACCGCGGAACAAGATGAAATTGGAAGACGCAAGCGCTACGCGACACAGCGTCAACCATTGCCGAAAGAATCGAACTGTCTCGCAAACAGGTCCTGCCCTGAACACAGCAAGCAATGAATGATCGAACCTACGGACGACCAACCCGAACCAGCGCGCATGTAATTATCTNTCGGCGCGCGCGTCGAANCAAAGGATGTGTGGTNAACGCGATTCACTTCAATTAACGAAATAGCAATTACCCAAGCTTTTGTCTGAGGATCACCTTCCCAATAACATAGCCTACATACTTCTTTCTCAAAGTAGCTCNCTTACACAAGGTTTTCATNGTNCCCACTTCATTTGAATGAATGTCAGGAAATTTCGTTCCCATAATTCCAAATAATGGTTTAAGTAGGCCCTACAGTGNTTCTCAACCGGTTTGCCGCGGCACACTTTTGTGCCATTTACGTGTCGCAAACGCAATTCTATTCTGTAGCGAACGAACATTGATCGAAAACGGGCTTGCCGTGGAGTTTGTACAGATCTGACAAATCAAAATTGCTGTCATGCCTGAAATCAATATCCCTGTGCCCGAAATCAATATCCCCGCGAATTCACTTTACCCTACACATATAAGCCTGCCATAAAGGTTGAATTCAGTTTTGCACATTGCGTTGATTGAACTCAGGGAAGAGCAGGCATGACAATGCAGTTTTTAAAATTCTCACCNTCTTCCTAATTACCACCAGACATGNGNTAATTCATGAATGTAATCGATTGCGATTATGATTTNTTCTGAATAGTATATTCATATTGAAATNAACTTGAATATTTTCGACTGACACTCGCCAGGGGTAATCNTCANCAACNAGTNCAATGTTATTNCCAATTTCCTACTAGTTGCTGACGAGTGTCGGCCGAAANTATNCGGGTTCATTTCAGTATGAATATACTNTTNAATTGTATATTGNAGTTCTGCACCTCCAAGAAGCTCTACGATTACATTTGTTTTGCTTCTTAAGAACGTCTCTTTGAAGACATGTTGGGAGGCAATATACCTACCGATTGCGATGAAAATGCTTCATGGGAGAACAATGTTACTTCATTTGATTCTTACGTCACAATATATCATTGCCCAACTTTATAGCTGGCGATTTCTCGCACCTAATGATTTGCATTCTAGACAAAACCGTAACTGCCGCACACCAAACCCCTAATTGGGTGGGGGGTAGCTCGAAGGGGGCTCATATTCGTTAATAATAAGAGTAATTGTGAGAACTTTATCAACTTATCGTGATTTCATCTCGCTAGACATTTTAATTTTAATATGAACAATTGCACACCCCTCCCTTTACGGAAAAATTCTGCCTAATATATAGAAATAAACATTTCGGTGTTTGCCATTGCGAAGCTAATAATACATCTTTTGACTATATCAGGGTTGTTCAGATTTAGACATATTTTTGGCAACTTGTTTTGCGTAGTTGAGAATGATAGTTTAGTACATCAAAACACTTTTACAAGCGATTTTGGTCATTTCCATCGCGATCTTTCTTGCCAGCATAGCCCCACGGCTAAATTCTTCTTACTACAGACATGTCATATCTCTTTTTGTAGTGTTGACCCTGTAACTGGTTCAAAGTTATCAGTTAAAAGCGGCTGTATAGGGATGGGAAATATATCTGTTATCATAGGTGTACTGAAATGCAGTCCTATAAATGTCAGATATGTATCTTTAAGATACCGTGTTATCCAATTTGATGGTGGACTAGAATTTGGTTGAAGAAGAATGTCTGAAACGTTGGAAAANGTTGTGCTGGACCCACCAATAACAAGATCGAAGTCTGCTCNTCATTTGNTCGGATTTTCATCTGAGCGTATTATTCACTCAAAAGTTACCTACTCACGCCAGGTATACTACAGTATTTGTTGNATCTGCAAGAGATGTCCTAAAACTACCANAACACAGGATTGTCTTNTTCANACCGTTGAGGAGGTTGTCAAAATATGAAATATGGCAAGAATAATACCTATTAAGCAAATGCACCACATGCCATGTGGATGGGGACTATTCAATATTCTCAGAATATGTTCATGTTGGCTGATCAGATGCAATACTCGTCAAGTTTCGTTACTCAACTGGAACGCATGAACTTGTTTCTAAGCTTATTCTATGTTCCTGCTTCGCTGGACTGCATCACTGGACGTGACGCGCCTGAGATACATTCACGAGACACGCGGTTACACAACTACCGATAAAGATGCTGCTGAATCTGCTCACAATAAGTTGAGGACGCATCCATGGTACATTGTGGAAGAAACTGTGCTTTATGCCCTATTCTCAGAAAAATACAGTTACGATACCAGAAAAAAGCATTGCAAGCCGCCTACTTATTATTAAATACAACAAACTAGTGGTCTTAATGACTAATGATGTTGTTATACAAAAACGATCACAGGATAAAACATAAAGATCGGTATAAGCTTCCAATTATGCTTCATCATCCAAAACACTTGAATCAATGTATGAAAAAATACAATCACGGGCCATTCAATATTGGCAGCTACTCCCTCTATCACAGTCACGCAGAGAACGAATTCTATATATGCCTGAGGTTCGTCTTCTGCGCGCTGACTGCCTCATCGCGTCGAGCAAGTGCAACGATGAAGACATCGTGCCATGTAACGGGTTAAGCAGCAGCTGGAGCGTGAAAGTCCTGTGGAAATTTTAAAAAATTGCAGCTCCATTACGGTGGCATTCTGAAGGAAAAATGGTTGCAGCCAAAATTTTTTGTTCGTTTTGCCCATCAATTTGAGACCACATCATTTTTAGAGCGCAGCGCCCCTTCAAAGTCAGCAAGGTGGAACGAGAGAAGGCCTGGGCGCGGTCGTGGATTCAGTTAGCAACATCAGGAACCAAAAGGAGTTAATAGAAGGTAAAGAGGTCAGGAACTAAAAGACAAAAGGAGAGTATCGACTCGGAAGAGCTGGACAGAACGGAGGAGCTAAATGAAAGTGTTGTCCTGCCAATCACAAGCGACAACGAATTCCCATGTATGAATTGCAAAAGAAAGGTACAAATTGAAAAAGAACGGAATTATTATCCATAGAGCTCAGAACGCACTGAGTCGAGCGAAAGCGATGCTGCTGCAATGGAGTTGGCGGAGATCATACGTAGTGTTGGTGATCGGTTGAGCCACAATAACAAAGAAATATCCAGCTCATTTTAAATATATATTCTATTCTCAGCATCATTGATACAGTTCAAATTCAATGTACCAAAGACATCTTACGGAGAGTTGCCTACGGATAGCCAATCAAAATATCAACTAGGGCAGAGTAGCCATTTTATTCTACTTAGCGTACAAACTTATAACAATGGTACGTACATACGGACTGCCAACGAATGTGAATGCTATTCATTAATGCATGTATCAAAGAAAGATTGCAGACCTTTACGCATGACAGACCGTGAACATCTGCCGACGAGGATACGCCGGAAATTCCGACTACTTCGACTAGTGACGTCGATACGACTCCCGAAAAGTCAAGCAAGAAAAAAATGCAATCGCATGACCAGCCGTATCCGCCGTCGTGGATACGCTGGAAACTCCTTCGGGACTGGTAGTCCTCATGACTCCGAAGAAGGCAAACAACAAGAAGAAAAGACAAAAAACTGACGATTCTCCGGCTTCTTCCAAGAAGAGTAAACGCGATTAACCGGTCCAAGTGTCCCGCTGTTTTTACTGACAATATTCTGTGTGTGTTTCTGTGATTTTAATGGAGGTGGGTTTTTATCGTTTATTTTCATGGTGTGTATTTTGGTGATATAGTGTGCTGATGCTGGCACAAGAGCCGTAAAACAGTATGAATAGCGAGCGAGAGAGCCCTCATCCTTAACACTAACTAGCACGGTACTGGACTCGGCACGGCATGAATTGCTACGCGGAACGTAATAGACTAACAGAGACCGACCTCGCGTTAACTGTAAATACCGCATGAGTAAACATGAGCGTCCTCCTAAACGCCGACCGTCCACCCTGGGAAGCTACAACTTCAACCGGTGATAAGTTCATATTTGAACGTGGGTAATTGTAGGTAGCGCGGTAACAGTGGCAATTGACGCTTACAGAACTGCTATCTGGACGTCGGACTCTTCGGACTCTGATTTTTTAAGGGGGGCCGATCGGGTCGAACACCCAAGGCCAGTCGTGCACATCAAATGTTGGGTCGGGCCCGTATGCATTTGTATGTAGGATGCTCTTGACGCGCTCTAGCACACCACCGAGAGCGACAGCGACGGGCTGTCTGACGATGTCGACGTAGCTGCGCAACTGGCTCGCATCCACGGACCGCCTGTTGCTGCGGTCTAGTCAAGAGACTCTGGCACTCGAAGCAACGCGAGTAAAAATCATATCGCCTTGAAAGTCATGCGCAAAGATTGGTCAGCAGATGGGCTGGGGTGTATTGTACGGCAAGCATGTACCCATCGAATTTGCATAAACTTTGACTGGGGATTCAGATATGCAACTATCCCGAAAACGTATCTCGGATGTTTATTCTTACCGTTTATCACTGAACAGGAGTCATCCCGATGGCTGGTTCCGGGAGGACGATGTATACGCACTCGTGGTGTAGCCTTATACCTCACGCTCATGGATTTACTGAAGTCACGAAAGTCTTATGAAGTACCAAGGATACATGTCGTGACATCCTTCATCAAGTGGCTGACACGATTCTACATCTGTCTCTTATACACATCTCTG
>ATSW01002531.1:0-10179 GCA_000444245.1 Botryllus schlosseri | reverse complement strand
ACACTATACAGCAGTGGTTCCCAAACTTTTTCGATGTGAGGGCCAAATTTAGAATTTCAGAGTACGGTCGGGGCCGCACGAATACTACGGCTATGAAGCGGACCCAAATAGTCATCATGGCTATTTCGGAGTAGTTTTATTGCCCTGGCGAGATTCCAAAACTGTACACTGTTTACCGCTACTTATCTGCTGTATTGGGTGTCCGTTGAGTGAATCAACTTTTCTCGCCTAAACGCGCGAAGCGCGAGAAATTTCTTTAGTTTCATGACTGAATCGGTGAATATGATCGGGAATTGCATGTATTGCTATCAATTTCCATCCTGTCTCTGTTCACGTAATCTGATTTACCGGTAGAGCTGAGTGAGGTGTGTTTGAAAATGTATAGGCCCCCCTCAATGGTAATTAAACATATCCGGCGGTATACCCGTTGTCAGGAACGTAACAGCACTGAGTCAGGACTCCGGGCTCCAATGGGGTGATAAACTGACCTCGCATCACGTTGTTCGCTTTTGCCACGAAATTAAAGTTGTACTGATAAGACAGCGCGACGCGCGAATATTTCGATAATTCATGATAAATTCGGTGAATAAGGTCGGGAATTGCATTGTTGTCCTCTTTGCCCACGTAATCAGATTTACCGGTAGAGCTCAGTGAGAGATGTCTTTGAAACTCCAGACCCCGTAAAATTAAACATCTTCGGGCGGGCGGACCCCTAGTTACGACTTCTTTACGTGATGTTATTTCGTGACCTCCTGTCTGCTATATAAAAAAATGTAGAATTGCCCAAACCTACTAAACTGAAATATCACACGATTTCAGATTGGCATTTCTTCACTGGCATATAATTTTCTTTCCTGCGGGATGGTATATGTCTTGTGAGGTATAGATTGCCAAGACAAAAACATTCGGCGCCAGTCATTTAGGCACCTATATCAACAATTAAACCTATATGTATTTTGTTTATATAACGAAGTTTTTGGTATTTCGAAGTTTTTGGTCAGCATAAAGCAGTCCTTTACGGCCAAGGCTTTCTCGCTGCCGATCGTTCTGACACACTTCTTGGAGTCACATGTTACATGGCCTAAAACTTTATATGTCTTGGTGCGTTGTGTTGCAGTCATGGCCAACGCTGATATACCCATTTCTATAAATAGGACTACCAATTATGCTGCTTTTAGCCGGCTAAGCAGTATGCATCTCGGCGTATTCAACCGTGAGTCACGTGTTGCACTTCTAGTTATCACAGGGTTACCATGCGTCCTCTTTCAAGATGATATGTCCTATTTTTTGATTTTTTTTAAAGTGTCCTCGGAGGAGCCCAAATGTCTTCTTTTTTGAGACTTTGTCTTCTTTTTTGAGGATATTGGTTACAAATAGGGTCAAATTCGACTGACATACATTGAGTCAGCACTGTAGGAACGCTACTGCGGTTATTTCTGGAGCTGGACCGGAAAGTTGACCTTTTTCAGTCAACCACCTGTTAATGTGAAAGAAAGACTGTATTTTCCGGGAGTTGAGCCTCTTTTTCTTTTTTTAGTCAAGCGACCTCGAAGTGGGAAAAATTTACCATTTTTTCGGGATTTTCCTCCGGTTTTGAAAGTTATCAATACCTATTTATATCTATAGCTACTGCTCGTTCAACTGGAAAGTTAGGGCACATTGCATTGAAACAGCAGTGACGTAACGTTAGCAGTCTATACTCACAACTTTCCTGCAATTCTATGATTAAAAACTACAGAGGCTAAGCCAAGCAAGAGTATTTTATAAATATAAATTTTATTTTTAGTCATAACTCGATTTCTTAATATATCTTGGGGGCCGCACGAAGGCTATCTGGGGGCCGCACTTGGGAATCACTGCTATACAGGAATGGACTGGAACATAGGTCATGAATTGGGCCATCTTTAATGGGAGTTCTGGTGATTGCTATTTGCTAGGGTCTGCAATAGATTCCTCCATTGGCGGGATGAAATCATCTGGCGGGCCGTGTCAGGCCTGTCAGGCTGTGTTTGACAGCCCTGCTATACTGATAGGTCGGTGGGCTATCTGTATATGTGTTTTAATCAGGTTCGAAACAACCTTTTTTTCTCCCCCCTTCCGCCCAAAAAGGCACTGATCTTGGGCCCACCATAGGGGAGTCGATGTAACTTGTTGGGCACTTACTACATGCATTTGGCTGTTAAATTTTATGTATGAATTCAGTCAATAATATTGATTCTTCCATATATTAGGCTACTAAAAACTGCGCCAACAGGTTGCACATCCGGTGATTTCCAACCTTCATGTTAGCGACCTCTTTTCCCACTTGAAAATGTTTCGTGGCAAGGTCAAAACTTGATGAGCTGGTTACCAAAAAAAAATTCAGCTTGCCCAAACTTACTCACGGCCTAGGAAGCTGATTACGTACAACATAATTGCGATCCCCAGAAAAAGGCGAACGACCCCAAGATTTGGAGTCACTGTCTGTGATTGAAGCATCCAATCTGCCTTAACCAACTCTAGGAATATTCCGTTAGCTTATAATTGCGATTACAACCAGACTTATTTCAGTAAATGATGGTTATTTATATTACTTTTGATTGCATTTTTTGGAGAGGGTGGTGCCTGGTGTCCATACTAATATTATTATACGTTGCGTTAACTCGCGCGCGGCGCGAAGAACAATTTTGAAAAGCATAAATCTGCTTGAAAATAATATTGTTTCTGTTGATTTACGAAAAATTTTTGAGCTTGCTTCAAGCCTTCAAAATTCCGGACATTTAGGCATATTTTGAAATTCCTCCCGGACGCTGATTTTTCTGTGAAATTCCGGACATGTCCGGGAAATTCCGGACGTATGGCAACCCTAACTTAGTGGAAGCGAACAGATGAGTGATTTGATCCCGAAATGAGTATTAAGCTTCGGACTGCGACTTTACGACTACCGCTCATTATGACTTCATCACAGCCGAGGACTCGAAGTATCCAAATACTACATCTTTTATGCGACGACGAGGCAGACAATGCCAGTTACTTCTATTTAAATATAGAATTTCAAATTTGCTGACAGAAATATGTCATTTCGATATGAGGCAATACATGAGGTAGGTCACTGCTGTACAATTGTTGCCATGAACGTGGATGGCCTTAAGCTGCATGTGTTAAATGAAGTGCTGCTGCCTCGTGTCAGTGTTTCTCGCAGCGACAATTCACTTTCATACAATATTAAGGAGTCAGAGTCAGGTTTTTGCGTGAAAGTTAGAGATGCAATTCCATTAATCTGAGAGTCGTGAGTAGCATTCGGAGTCACTACTTCTTCAAAACTAACTGACTCGAAGTCTGGGTCACGAATTGAAATTTTACGGAGTGTGGAGCAGTGTGGGAATCACAATTTGAAAATGTATAAAGAATTGTGCTTGGCAAGTTCGAGTATCAGGTTGAGTCGATTGCCAATCGATTTATCAGTCTCGCTCATGACACCAAAAACGCAGAAAAAGATCTGAAATGAGTACTTTTCTACAATTAACTAATTAGCCCTGAAATACGTGATGAAATATACAAAGACGAGGATAATGGTCCGATAAATTCTCACTAGGGAATGTCCTTCCTGGATAGACTACTGGCACCCTCCCTACGTACACGCCTGGATCATGTCCTGACTGATATCTCCAGTACCGACGGACGGCGTCGGTACGNATAATTTCTGCTCCTCCGACTCGGCCGTTGATGACGATTCGCTGNCACCCGTNACGACATCAGCACGCCTGTCTGAATTGACATCGTGGCNTTTATCCTCAAGCGCTNTTTTTGAANCCATCTCTTCGTAGTCTTGTCCTTGAGACGGAGCAATTTGCGATGAGGACGTTTCCGGGACGGTTAATGACGTTGGGGCGTTTTCGAAAAGTTGACCATCTTCTCTGTCGGTCGTCACTGAGTTTTGTTGTGCATTCTATAAAGCAGATGAGGTCAGTGATTATGTAGGNCTACTATATTGATTAAGAGTGCTCAAACAGGTTTTTTNAAAACGCAATGCTNTAACGAGNAGCTCGAAGTATTCNGTTTTNCTATACTACGGTAGAAGTCAATGTTTCAATGGCGCGCCAAAACTACTACAATAGAAGTGGAAGATGGAAAATCAGATATGCTAGTGAGAAAAATAATTTGTTCCGGGCGACGGATACCAGTGGTTAATCCGAGGTGAGCAGCTTTCGAGATAGCAAGTCTTATCTTTGCGTCTATAACGCAAAACGACTCAGGAAATAGGTTCGGTTTTCGCGTATTTATATCAAGTTACCCTTACCACGATACAGTGGTTCTTTCGCATGGTTGTCTTCAGAATGTCACTGGTAAGAGTGTTGAAACTGCTCTCTATTTTACAAAATCTCAAACAGTACCAGGGTAGTTTAGTGCGAATGAAATTACCATACTAAACNTGNGATGAATTATNATCTGTATCACGGCGACAGAATACAATTCGGAAAACTTCACCAACCTTGTAGCATTCCTAATCAGTGTGTCTCAGTCGTTAAGATGCAACTGGATATTCGAATGCTACCGATGGCGTTAAAGTCCCTGACACCTAGCTATAGTCCAAATCGGGAAATCATCTTCATCAAATTACTTCCCGGAACACATTTCATACGTTTCGTTCATATACTGTTACTCCAGTCTTTTTCGCATGCCTATAGGTACTTCTACAATAATAGAGTGGAAATACAGGGTATTACCTCTAGCATACTCGCATTTGATTAACGTAAATGAATACTATAAGTAACCATGTTGTGGTTTCATCACACCTGCTGGAGGAGCGGGACCCGCAAGTAAGGAGGAGGNCTCGTGCTGCTGCAGTCGTTGTTTATCGNTGGACCAGGCGATTTCGGTGAGTTGGAGCCTCTTCTACCATCCCGATTAACATCAGATGGCCTTGCCTGAAATACACTGTTCAATGGCCCTTCTTCGTAGCAAAGGTAGATGCCAGACAAAGGGGTGTACAGTGTACACCCGCCCATCTTTGTCTGGCATCTACAGTGTACACTGTACAATGTACGTTCTTCCGAACGACCAAGCGCATACCGCTATCCGAATAACTCATTAACGGGCTCACGTAGCCACCAAGTGACCATAGTGCAAGATTTTAGCCGCACATCTGGTGACAGTGAAAGCTGGTAAATTGAGCATAGCGATGCGACGACGCGAATACGAATACGATCATTCGCCACACCAGCTAATGTTAAAACTAAAAATCATCTCCATCTCGTACGCTTGAGATACGAAACCATCCGCAATAATACCTGCTGCCGCCGGAGCCTCCTGATGAAACTCGACAACCAGGTCCTGGACGGCCGAATCGGGTTTCGGCGCGTGTTGCGCGCAACTTCAACCTCGTCTTGAAATCGCTTCCACGCTCTCTTGAGCTCCTGCTGAACCTTGGAAGGAAATGCCCAGGTTTTGTAAATGCCGGGACTGCGAATATAGATCAAACAGTAAAGTGTCGTCTATGAGAACCATCGACCTCGCTACTGGGAAGACATTGGCGCCGTATACGTTTTTCCTCGGGGTCATATATGATAGGGTTACCGTACGTCCTCCTTCAGGTAGATTTGTCCTCCGTTTTTTAGGTTTTTGAAAATGTCTCCGAGGACGCTTAAATGTTCACCTTTCTGGCAGAAATGACGCTAAATAGTAAATTCATGGTTCGAACGTAAGCGACGACCTTTTTCGCCGGGGAAGATGTGAACGAAAAACTGTTATTCGGTAGTCGAGCCGGAAAGCTGACCTTGTTTAGTCAACCGACCATAATTTGTCGGAAATTTATAATTTTTCCCGATTTTACTCCAGTATTGTAAGTCTGAATTTTTTTAAAAAGTGTCCTCCTTACCCGATTCCACAATATGGTAACCCTATATATGATCTATCAGTGGTTCTCAACCGCCGGTCCGCGGACCGGTGCCGGTCCGCGACGACATTCCTGCCGGTCCGCCACGTATATTACAATTTTATACCTTAATTTCAAGATGCAATGTTGAAGGCTTATCTATTGATAAAATAAATAAAACATGACATTTTAACATGATTCAGAACTTCGTGAGGTGACATGAGGGCTGGAAACATGATCGATTTGACTGAAACTTCAAGAAGTGTCATTTGACGACATGCAAGCGACAAGTACAGAACATATAAGAGCTGACTCATCGCTAAACAGCGCAGTTTGTGCGATCATTCGTTTTCGATTCATTCATTTTGTACAGGACCGCAACTAGGGCACCCCAAATCTCCCCATTGAAGATGGACAAAACTTGAAAAGAGACCAAAATTGTTTTTCAAATAAACATAAACAATAGCGTATCTTTTTGAAACGTTTTCCAACATTTTGCAATTTCTTTTCGAGCTTCGCGCGATTCAGTGTCCCTAAATGTCTTGCTTATTAGGTGCCCTTCTCCGTGAAATACGCATGATCTATAGAAATAGGCATTTCGACGTGAGCCATTACCGCGCCACGATGTACCAACTAGTGTTGGGATGAATCGAGTCAACTTTTTCGTGTGACTTGACATGACTCGAGTCACTTTGCCAAAAGGACTTAACTTGACTTGACTCGGCGCTTCAAAAATGTCAATTGACTCATGACTCGGAGCAAAATTTGCGATTCAATTTCAAGTCACCAAGTAAACGCTGTCGATTAAATCACCCTATCTTATGTATGTTCGGATTGTTCGCGATACGTCGATGTCACATGTGAGGGCAACCAGTCATTCACTGATTGTAAATTGACCGCAAACGAAACGATCACACCTTACGTTGTCGTAGTAGTAGCATAGTAGATTTATCTAATTGCAATGTATCTTTGTTTCTTATACAGCTCAGTAGCCAGTATGCTTACATTACGCAGTGCTCACCTTTACCAACCCTCTGGTATAATTTAAATCGAACGAACATAATATTTGCGTTTATATTCTCGCGGATGAATGTGTAGGTGGGCACGTACGGTACCATATTAATTTACTTGGACTTTCGAGGCTTCATATTCGATCCTATATTTTGGTTGATATAACAGACTGTAGCATGTAGCTATACGCAGTTACCCGCATATTTTATTAGTAGTGCGTGAGCGATACAGCGTGAAAGCATCTGTAAGAGGGCGCGAAGAAGCGGTCAACAGAAAAAAATTCGAACGCTGCACGGTTTACCTGCAATTCACGCGTGTTTCTCTCTATATAGACCGAATTTCATATTTTTAAATTCTCTCATCAACAGTCATAACCTTCCATGCCATCAAACAATCCGTTGGGGTTGCTAGCGAATGCTAGCATCCCGGTTGGATTTTGTGATATGACGATAAGGTGGTCGCGAAATTGTTCACTATCATAAAGGCGGCGTGTCTAAAAAAAGGTGAGAACCACTGCTCTAGCACCATATAACTCCAAAAAACGGTTGCATACTTTATATTTTGGATTCATTTCAATTTTGAACGTTCACCTGTCCGCCAGACATATTTTGAAATTTTACCGGTCCGCGAGGTGAAAAAGGTTGAGAACCACTGATCTATAGAGCAGTGAATCGAAACGAACGTCAGGGGTTGACTAAGCCAGTTTCATGGTTTCGGTAGACGTCAATGCACTAACCAGACCTAGTACAGTATATCAGTTTTTAACATTCCTGCCTTGGCCATTATTGGCTGCAGCGAATTATACGCGATCGGCAGTTGAATGATGATTGTTGTAGTCGCACGTCGTGTGCATAGTGGCGTTATTAGGGAAGATTGGGGTTCGTAGTCGAATCCTGCCCGACATGGTAATTTAAAGATTTATCATCATTTCTCACAAGACCACATCTCAGGGAGTACGTATAGAAGTAACGAATTTGACGTATTGCATCGGAATGTCCTTACCTCGACGTTGCCAAAGCAGTAAATGATAGCGGCGAAAAAACCCTAAATGGGAAAAGGTATTCTCATTAGATTTCCTGCTTAATTTATAGCGATAAAGTCCATGCTCATCCAGCACCATTAAGATTTCAACATATTCAATTTCAACTAGAAAGCATATCGTGCACAAATCACGCTGTATTGAATTGGGGGAATTCAAATACTATATCCTACCCTATCGTAACAAAATATAGGGTGTGTTAGTAGTAGTAGTAAGAATTCATTATAGTCGGCCGTACGGCAAAAGCATCACTCTCCCTGTAGGAATGCCCGGAACACGGCATTCGGTCACGGTCAAATGAGGAAATTTGCTACCGTAAATACTATTATTTCGAAAATGACCGAAATTACAATTGGCTTTGACACGGCTTCTACTGATTGTAATTTAGCAAAATTTGGTGCAGGCTACAGAGCTTGTTTAAAAACCTAAAAGTTTAGTCAGTGAATTGTAGAAATTCTGCAAAAGTTATTTTTGAACAACCGTAATGCGAGTGCATATGTATCGATGGCATTTATATATAGTGTAGGCTGATTCCGTATACTAAGTGACTAAGGTTTAGGGCTGTATATATAATTGTGTGATACAAATAGACGTGGCGCTAAAAATCCATTGATATCATATGAGCTGTCACTAGCGCGATTTTACTAATCGATTGGACATTGTAAGCTTAGTACACGCGTCGACAAGAAACGTCCCTTGTCACAACCCTGCCCAACAATAAATACCACGCGTTGAGTCATACATGGTTTCTATGAAGCCCTTGGAAATGAGATACTGCATCGCAAAATCCCCGAAACCACGTTTGTGTGATGCAGCGTGAACCAGTAACCCATCAATGGATCACAATTATTTTGGAATCTTTAAAGTCGACAGATATCTATTAGCGAATGTCTGCTTGATCGACGAGTTTGTAAACTACGAGAGCGATTCTCAAATCTGCAATAAATCATTTCTCGTATCTCACGCTTGTCTGTTTTGGACTTGCTTGTGTAAACACATCAACTAATCAGAACCTCAAATGAACACATAGCACATTTAGAAAAACAATGCCGTAAACCTTTACCACACCAACCTGGAACGAATTGAAGAAAAGGTCGAAATACATCCGAACATTCCACAGTGGGTCGCTTATTTCCCCGGAATCCGGCACCCCGATGAATACAATAGCGTGAATTCCGAACATAAATATCAACGCCAGTGTCGACTTGGCAAGTTTTCTGTAAACGATATCGCGATTTGCATTCGATTTGCCCGGAACTACAGAACGCTAGAGAGTCACACGCAACCATAAATATCAATCATAAACATAAACAGTTCACGCACTAATGACCGCAAAACTCAGAATTGTCTTGTTTCTTTGGACTCCGTGGTCACGGGATTTCGTGGTTAAGATAGAAAAATATGAGCATTGCGCATTTAAAATGATATCTGTAATTTGCACCACGATTACAAGGAGGTAGCAAGACGAATAGTGGGAAGGGAGGGGCGAAATATTTGATTTGTAGGGGACTCACCAGGAGAAACATCTCATACCTGTCCATACTTTTGCGGGAAATTTCATCACTACCATTTATACACACGACTTACAGACGCACATGGACGTTGGACACCTTTCCGTAGCGAGCTCAGTTCGGCATTAGGCGATCTATTCACGAACGTTTGGATATATTGGATATAGGTGACCAAGGGTATAGTCTTCGCAAGTCTAAGTTACGTAAGTTTAAAACTTGAGCAATATTCATGTCAGATGGTTAGATCTATTCACGAGGTTCTAGCTGGTTACCTTCGGATGGTCCATTAATATTAATTACTTCGTTGAAGCATGTTTCTATTTTGTGAACTCTAGTAAAGATTGTCCCTACTCTAAAACCACTATCGTCTGAAGCGCATGATTCGAAATTCGCACTTTTTCATGGCGGGCGATATTTTAGTGTGCGGGTCAAATTTTTATTGCTTGTGTCAGAATGCAATGACGGGGCTATTGGACGCCACCCATTTAATCACACAAACATAATAATCATTGTTGAAGGCTTCGTTTTATCGCCGTTAATCTGCGTGTCAGCTTGGCGGAGTCGCATTTTGGCCCAGACTTTATCTGTCTCCGTGTGTCCTGGCGAGGAAATCGGGGGCGTCGCAATGGCGGTACCTAATAGTCACTAACACGCGTACTGCATGTCCCTAGACGAAAGCATCCCAACAACCTCGGGAGATTATGAATACAGTTAGAGTCAATTCTGGAAATTATGCGCAATTTGTTAAACATTTTTTATTAGAG
>ATSW01002530.1:0-14093 GCA_000444245.1 Botryllus schlosseri | reverse complement strand
TGACTTGACTTGAGTCACCTTCGAAAATCGATTGACTTGACTTGACTCGAGTCAAAATGTGCAATGACTCGAGATGACTCGTGACTCGAAGCTAGTGACTTGATCCCAACACTGCTGTACAGTTCTCCTATAACAAGTTAATGAAATGCAGAAGTTAGATTAGAGTTAAAATTTGACCATAGAAACATTTCACAAACACGATTAGCATTGGACTGCTGATCTAATTATTCAACTAGAATTACGTAGCAGTCCGTGATCGTGATGTTAGGGTAGACCGTAAAAACTTGTACCGACAAGGCCTTTCGCTGCGTATTATTGACGTACCGTCAGCTCGTTGTGAAAGTCTAGGATTTAAGAACGACGGTTTCGGAAGGCTGGGTTTGGTAAACGACTTCTTAACGACGGTCACATTCTTAGACTTGAACGAGCGATGCGGGGTTCTGTCTTTTTTCCTGCCAGTTCTCGGAGTTCTACCTGCGAGATGACATCAACGATTACAGGCATAAAGTGCCAATAGTGTTCGCCATATAAACATACCTGACGGGAGAGGGTTGGAAGGTGGGACGTACTTGGGTTCAATGAGTTGCAACGCATCAGATAATCTCTCGACCTCTTCGATCTCAGCAAGGTTGAGTTGTAAAGCGCACAAGGATAACTCTCTGTAAAGAAGCAGTGGAATGAAACTCAAGTCAACAGACTACCTGTTACTATCAACTAGCGTTCAATAATCCAACAGAGGTCGTTCTTCTTATTCGGAGTATTCGAGGGTTCTATACCAATACCGAGAAAACCATTACCGAGAATGCACAGTACCGAGAATGCCATTACTGAGAATGGACATTACCGAGAATGAACATTACCGAGAATGGTCATTACCGAGAATGGACATTACCGAGAATGAACATTACCGAGAATGGTCATTACCGAGAATGGACACCTCCGATAATGAACATTACCGAGAATGGCCATTGCCAATGTCAAGAATATGGCTTACTGGGACTGACGTTGTCGAGAAATGTATACCTGAGCATCGATACCGAATGTGGCAAGGCCGTGATGCACTCACACGACCGGTGCATATGCGTAACATGCCTGCATTGCATATATTGCATTCTCGGTAATGTCCATTCTCGGTAATGTCCATTCTTTGTGGTGTCCATTCTCAGTGGTGTCCATTCTCGGTAATGGCATTCTCGGTAATGGTTTTCTCGGTATTGACCGGACACCGTATTCGAGTATGTGTTATAGCCAGGGCTGGGCACAATGATTCGAGTACTCGAATCTGAATCGAGTAATCATTTTAATGATTCGAGTCGAGTAGCAAAATACGATTTTTTCGAGTAATGAAATTATACTCTCCTCGCAACTGAAAGTTATTTGATCAACAAGAGAGATTGTTTGTATGCTATTTTCCACTGTGGGATCCTTGAAACCTTGATTGGGCGTATCGCAGCCTATGAAACATATAATACAAAGCTACGACCGTTACTGGAAAAACATTTCTGAAGTCATGACCCTCCTACAACATTGTCACAAAGTGCAATGAAATCGGTAGGGTCAAAGGAATACCAAAAGTATCTTCAAATTGCTAGATAACAGGCATTGTATCCTTTGTGGTGGCACGAAAGGCACATATTGGAACTTTGACATATTACATTTTGCTTAGACGTCATAATGAGTGATACTCATTACTCGACTCGAAGCATATTACGTGATTCAGAATCGAATCACTCAGGTACTCGATTTTGCCCAGCCCTAGTTATAGCAGTGGTTCTCATTCTCGAACTGGGGGGGCGTGAAAGCATTTGAAGGGGAAGAGAGAAACGATGTTTCCTGAACTCGGAATGAATTTAATTTCTGCTGAAATTTCAACAGCGGCAATTATCCTAAATATTTTACGATTTTAGATGTCGCAATTGCATCGTGCAGTGGTGTAACCAAGTCACAGGTTCCTAGTCACAAGTCAATCCCACTTTAATAGTTTTGACTCGAGCCATTTTCAATTCACCATCGAGTCAAGTCCAAGTCGTTGAGTAGAGTGTAGAGTTCCAGTCATAGAGTTGTGACTCGAGACCGAGTCCAAGTCATTGTGTTCAGTGTTCACTGTTCAGTTTTGAGTTCAATCCAGTTCAGCCCACTTTTTCCAACTCTGCTCGAGTGATACAGAGTGGCTCGCATTCATAAGACGGTCATTTTTCTCAGTCCTAGCAATTTCTGGCCCTATTTTCCAAGCATCAGTCGGACTCACAGAAGAAATACCAATAATGTGGTGACTTTACTATTCTTCGGAATTACAATAAAATGTCTATCTCAGCCGTCCTAGAGTCATACGACTTGGTGTGCGTTACGCACAATGACTCGAGTACAGGTCGAGTCAATACAAAAATTACTCGAATCATTACAACTCTGCGTCGTACCATCCATAAACCGATGCTAGATTTTAACTGACACCGGACCTTGTACCGATCAGACGAGGTCTCTGAATTAAGATTAACCGGTGTAAGCGTGTAGCTGTTGGTATATGCTGTCGTGGCGTGTCTGCCAAGCATCTGTGCAGAGTGCGTAGAAAGGCCACTCTTAGTAAGCGCATTTTGTAACCTAAAAATACACAACTGAATTATTCTCTTGACAAACACCTGCGACATGTGTGGGTAAATTGTTGGTCCCGTGAAAATGTGCCAAGCTCGAGGGTTTGCCAGGTTAGTAAGGGTTAAGAATCACTGGGGCAACGTAGCAGAACTCAAAAACTGAGAATATTTCACATAATCCGTAGCTCACTTGAGTAGTCTCGATACTTCTTGGAACAACGCCTTCACGGCTACGAAATTGTCTTGAAAAACCAAGTGTTCGGGCAGCTGCGGACAGTAGCTTTGAAGCAGCCGGGACGTCCCACGATGTGATGCGGCTACTTTGCTGAACAGGCGGCTCTGCAAAGCAACACACTTGATCAGTTAGCTGACGTCAACGGGAGCGACAATACCGTACTTTCGCATTCAAGTCGTCCTTAGTAGATGTCCTTCTCAACTCTTCCTTAATAACTTGAACTTGCTGCTGCAGCGTGTAAACTGTTCTTGAATGTTTTCGCATCTGGTGCAGCAACATACATACTCAATACAGCAACATTCCACACCAACATATTCATGGTTCAACTTGGAATCATCAATTCAATTCATAATTTTATTGGTATCTACAGTAGTTGCTCGAGTGTGTGATGCACTAGCCTACATGTGGTGGAACAAATGTAAGAAAAAAATACAGACGCGAGTTACACAGGTGGGGCAGAACTCGCAGACATAATATCATATTATAATGCTCCATGCACAATTTCCAGATGGCAGCTCGCGGGCTCTTCTGCGGCCATCCCCTTATGTCTCAACGCCGTTTAAGTTGATGACCAAATATTCTGAGACGATTCTCATAACTATCATAATCATGTCTGTCTTCTCAAATTTCATCTAAGATTTTTCGCAGTTAGTTTGATTTTAGAGTTATGTAATGAACGAGTTGGACGTTAACATTCCTAATATTTGAAATAAAGACAATTAATGCCAAGGAAAATTATTAAAATAGTTTGTGTATTGACCATCGTTCCGGAGAAGTTAATGTAATCAAGAATCTTCTACAGTGAGAACTTCGTAAACTCAGTCCAAACCAATAATGTTGAGCTAGGTTTGGAGGTATATATATGAAGAGCTTCTTGGAGGTACTATTGTTGATATACAATGTTCTTTCCAATTCTCTACTAGTTGCTGACGATTACCCCTGACGAGTGTCAGCCGAAAATATTCGGGTTCATTTCAATATGAATATACTTTTCAAAGGTATATATATATATGTTCATTGCTCAGTCAACAATTATGAGATTGAGGGTGTGATTTCTTCAGATACTATGCCGAGGGGAGCGGAAGAAAGTGGACACATTGACATCCTGTTACCTGCTCAATTCCACCATGGAAACCATGCATTCTTCTGCGTACTATTATAGCAATGTTATGTGAGCCAGATTAGGAGATTTCAGTGCTCCGACCACAGTCATATTTACATTTTTGGTATTATTGCTAAAGTACGGTAGCCAATTTCAAATAGATTGGAGGTGTCATATTACTTATCCAATTGAGACGAGGGCCACACCACAACAAAAAGTAGCATTCAACTACCTGTTCCAAGTGTCGAACGAGCAGTTTTTGTTCCTCTTCCATGTCCATAATAAGAATGTTTTGCTGATGATGCACCCTCTCCTCTGAAAAATGAATGTAGCAGTTGGCATAGACTTTTACAACAAAGAGAGGAATATGATACGATAGTTTTCACCTTCATGGGATTTTTGCAATTTCAATATGACTTGCTGAATTTCCAAACGTAACCTTTTAATGTCTAATACTTCTTGATGTTGCTTAGAAGGTCTAGCCATGTTTGCTTTTGAAGTATCGTTGACAGAAGCTTTCACATTTCGAACACGAATGCGATCGTTAGGTCTCTTGTCTCTCTTTGGTTTTGGAGATACCACAAGTACACTAGTGTGCACATCTTCTGGCGCATCCTCAAAGTAATCTTCAATTACATCAGGAGATAACTTGTTTTCCCGGGCAAAGTTACTAAACATTTGTCTGCGCTTTGCCAGTTTCAAGTCTCTCTTCGCGAGAATAACTGCATTGGACAGCTTACTATGAGACACGGCTTTGAAGCGATAAGGATCATTTTCTTTCTTTATGGGAGACTCACGTTCGTACATTATGGCACCAGGGCTGGTGAAGTTTGTCTTCAAATTTCTGGGGTCGACCGGATGGTCGAGATTAAATTGCAATTGATTGGCGTTGATCATCGCAGGTGCAGATTTTATGGACTGCTTCTTTGGGTACAAATACGCAGTAGTTATACAAGATTATTCACATCAATTTTCTCGCCATTTCATTTCTGGATGCAAAAAATAAAAACATACACCCTGGGGGTAATATAGGGTGGATATAAATTGGTGATGTAGCGATGTCAGGCACATGCAGAAGAATGTAAGAGATTACTAACAACCAGCAGAGGGAGCCCATAATCCAAAAATTTGTCTATGGGTACCGTATTATGACGTTGTGTGTTTTTACATTTAAATGATTCCGTGACATCACGTTCAAAACTTTTTTGACATCAACAGAATTTCAATCCGACAGGCGACCCTTCCACAATCTATCCCTAACTTAACCAAGCCCTCCGCAATTTAACTCAAACCTAAACCTATTATAACCGCTGAACCAGATACACATAAACGGAAACGCCAAACCCAACCACTAACGGAGCTAACGGAGCTATCCTATAACCCTAGAATGGACCATTACCCATTCAATTAAATAGTATATTCATATTGAAATGAACCCGAATATTTTCGGCTGACACTCGTCAGGGGTAATCGTCAGCAACTAGTAGAGAATTGGAAAGAACATTGTATATCAACAATCGTATCACAAAATATGACGTCACCAGCAATGTTCCCTTTAAGCTGCGCGCGTGCGCGGCCGCGCACTGCTGACGAAGTCTCCGCGCACAGAAAAACGTATCCCGCGCACAAGAAAGCCGAAGTGATGACCTTTTTTTCTGTCGTTACGCACTGTTTTCCGAGGGACCGCGCCAGTGAGTTGTTGAGTGTGCGCAGACTCGTGAAAAATTAGAGGGGATATTGAGGGGCAGTATTTGATATTGAAAGCGTGTTGCCTTTGGGGATTATTTAACGCAATTTTTCAGGGAAATAGCCACAAAATGACGACTTTCAGGATTAAACGAACTTTTGCCTTGTCGGAGCACTACGATGCATATGGTAGTAGTGGATGGGAGATGATGAACTAATCTAAAGTCTTATTCACCTCTCCAAACCCAAGATACCCTATACCAGGCCTGAGCAAAGTGCGACCCGCGGGCCAAATTCGGCCAGCGGAGCTATTCTGTACGGCCCGCGAAAGGTTGCTTGAAATTGAAAATATAAAACCTACTTTTTAATGTTGCTGTGTATGGACTAAAACCATAGGATGTATAAATTGAAGCTGAAATTCGTTTACTATCAAGCCCATTCGTTAACATGCCGCGATTACGCAGCCTATACGTACCTCACATTCCTAATCCAGATTCAAAGTAAAGTCAAAGTAGCAAATTATACCGTTACAATTAAAGTCACAAGAAGTAACCAAACCTTCTTTCAGGGATATCTAGACTGTGCGGCCCGCGAGAGTCTGAAGAAACTTACTAAAATATTGATAAAATGCGTACTAAAAATCGAATTAATGCGGGGACTTGATTAAACTTATTCTTAGTAGGCTATATTTCACCATGATAATTCTAAGGCAGTGGGTCTCAACCTGAGGGACCCGTGCCCCTTGAGGTCATGAAAGCATCTAAAGGGGATCGCGACGCTGAGCTCAACTGAAAAATTTTCTCGCGCTCTGCGCGATTTACTTCCAATTCATAATTATAGCTCTGTATTTTAGTATGAATTTCATATTTAAAAATCTCTCATCAATAGTCGTATCCTTCCATGCCACCAAACTATCCGTTAGGTTGGCTATAGCATGCTGGTTGCGTTTTGTGATATGACGATAAGGGGGCGCGAAATCTACACATATATAGTAGAAGCGTGTTTAAAGCTAACATGGTTATGATCCCACCCCTAAAACCTCAGATAGTCGAGTTTCTAGGTCCAGAGGACTTCACCGTTACCAGGCAACAGCTTCAAAGTAAAAAATCTGATATGTGCGCTGATCATTGTATTTCATATTTAATTAAAAGATCTCAAGGTTTTTCAACTGAACAGTATCTAAATTATTTTGGTGATAAAAAATGTGAGAATGATAAAATTGTTCGTGTTTTTGTAAAGAGCTTGATTACAGGTGCCTAATAAACACATTAAATGTATACATCTGTGATTCGTGATATACTTAACACAGTGAGTCAGTTTTGCGCTGAGCGGTTGTATTTGGTTCGTATTGTGTGCGGAATATGTAGGTCACTACACATTAAAAACACCTGTTTTCAAAACCGATCGTGGAAAATCAACAATATGCACGATATACAGTGTACTTAGTTCCACGAAATACACAATGCACGTCCATGAAGCACCACAATGACGCTTTTCCGAAGCTCCATAGGCTGATTTTCGACTGCTAGCTAGCTCAAAATGCTGCGTTTCTGGCTTCGAAATGCAACATTCTTGACTTCCGGTATTTTACGCTTCACGAGCGAGCAATTATACTACTAACACATCTCACTCGATCAGCTTTACCTGTAAATGTGATTACGTGAGCAGAGACAGGATTAAAATTGATAGCAATATATGCATTTCTCGATGATATTGACCGATTTGATCATGAATTATAGAAAATTTTAGCGCTTCGCGCGTTTAGTTGGAACGCCCACTAAACGAAGACCAGACACAGACGATTAGTAGCGGGGGAAAGCGTGCAGCCCGAGGGGGGTCTGGGGGGCGAAGCCCCCCAGAAGTTCGGTTTATCACCCTATGGGGGGCCTGGTTGCGCACTGTTGTCCAAGGGCCTGCGCAGTGAGTTGACGTATTTGCGCAGACTCGTGAAAAATTAGAGGGAACATTGTACACGAGCACTGCATAAAACCTCGAAATGGTACGTGGACCTTCCATGTCATGACTACTCGAAAGCCCCAAGTCATTGTCATGTAAGCACACCGTTTATCTCTTATGCAGTGGCGCTAACCACTAATTTTTCCAACTCACAACTGAATTTTGTCAGTAATTGGTAATTGCCTAATAGTCCCGCAACCGCAGACAGCACACACGTAGATACACAATTCTGTACATCATGCATATTATTTAGCCTATTCATTTTTTTCATCGAGAGGCAGGTACTCAACAATAAAAAATACCGAAACTGAATATCGTGCAAAGTGTGAAAATAAATATATCTGCTGAAAAATACTCCNCNTTTTATTAATTTACATAACATTTNNAAAAAATGGAGAGGGCATGACCNCTTTGGCCCTCTCCTNGCCACACCAATAAACAGACTGTGAAGCATTTGCTACAGGGCTAATGACACATCNGAAGNTGATTGATTCGATTAACATCAATANTGTGCAATAGCCAAATGGATTATATCACAAAAGAGGCGATTTTGGATAACGTTCTTTGAATGATCATAGTTCTTTGCACATAATGATCGACTGTTTGGCAAGCTACTCTACTTATGATGAAGTTACCATTTTCAATCTTCATTGTGACCTGATAAACATATTAAATTTTTATAACGGTAAATTTAGACCAGGGGTGGGCAAACTACGGCCCGCAGGCTCAAGAAACGTATTAAAAATATTGATAGAATGCGTACTAAAAATCTAATTACTGCAGTACGCGATTAACCTTTTTCTTATCCTATTTCACCACGGTAATTATGTTATATTCTTACTATAGTATATTGTTATTTCATTGCTGACGCGATAGCCCGACCTCAATGTCCACGCATTTCAAAGGCAACTGCTAAACATCGCAGAACGCCAAAACGTGAATGACTTTCGGATCACGAGTGTAGTTCTACATTGGCCACTCCAGCAAGTTTATTACTTTTATTGCTGCAGTTGGAATAACCGATTCGCGCATGTGCTAGGTCGATTCGTTCACCGTATGTGCAGAAGTATTTATATTCATAAAATATAAACATTATAATGGGAGGGTAGTTGAAGCTAACATGGTTATGGCACTGTCATCATCGTATGTCCTGGAGTTGAACCAAAAGTAGAATCAGTTAAGTAGTATGTATAAGCGCCTTAAGGGCCCGCCAATGAGATAACGCCACGTGTCCATCCACGCCCACATTCAAATTTGAATTATCCCGCTATTTTTTCAAATTTTTTTTTTTATTTTTTTTTTTTAATTTTTTAAATTCTACCCGCCATTCAGAAATCGCTGCAGTATGTAAACATAGCCTACCCTAGACTCGAACTGAGGACCTCCTGGCTTGTAGATCAGAACTGTAACCACTACACTATCGCGTCGACATGAATTCCTCGTCTGTATTGTAGGTCTTAAATGCTGTCAGCTGTCAAATGAGATAGAGCACAAACATTGAGCATACATTTTTAATATCTTACCCATCACCATTTATTAGATGGAATATCTACATGATAATAAGTGCGATAATGTTTTTCGTCAGCCTCTGTAAAGGCCTCTGCTTTCATTTCCGCTCTCAAGAAAACCGAAAGGTCAGCTTTTTCCGCGGCTGGACGGATTTCCACATTCGTCTCGACTTTTGGCAATGTGCGTGATCGATCATAATCAAAATAAGCTGGCATTGCTTCATCATCAGAAACAGGCTCGGTTTTAATTCTCGCTGTCGAAAAGACTGATACGTCAGCGCTCACATCTTCAGATTCCACGCTTTCGACTTTAATCAGCTTTCAGCGACGAGCTTTGCGAATGGTAAGGGGGATCATATGCTCACTGTCTTCCGTTCGTTGAATCGCTGCTAGCTCGACGGTTCCATCGGCACTAATTTCTTCACGGGCGTGCTGTTCGAGCATAGTCGCTCGAAGCCTTAAAATTGCGACATTATGTCTTTTAAATCTCATTTTCATAAACGAAAGATCATTCTTCCTATCTTTTTTCGAAATGCGATACGGCTTATAATCTTTCTGGACGGAATGCCACATTGAAGATGTTGCGAGCATGGTATCGCTATATTTACAAAGCATCCTCGCCAGACGTTCATTTGTAAAATTCTTTCGTACTTTCCTAGCGCCCCCATTTCTTTTCCTGGTCTTTTCACGCTTGATTGCCATCTTACCGGTTTAATTATGAATCCTGTAATGGAGAATATTATGAAATTAGGCTTCTCACCACGTGAACAAGATAGTTCTATCGCTCCAAACATGCTAGAGTCATCTAAACAACTTCTCGAGACGAAATAAATATTGATAGAAAATATGTTCCGTTTTTAAAGATACGAAATCGATTCAGAAAGATGAGCTTACTCGTGCGTAAGCATTTAGAATTGCACTATCGTGTCAATAAACAGCCTACCATTCTAATATATGCTCGTTAACTGCGATCGCTGAATATTCACAAGGTAATTAATCCAATTTGTGTATTGACTCGGCGTGGACTCGAGTCAAAATTATGAATCCTGTAATGGAGATTATTTCGAGTTCAACACGTTCACACAATTGTTGTATCGTTCCAAACAGGCTAACTTTTCAAGGCGGAATGAATATTGATAAAAATATATTCCGTTTTTTTCGAAGATATGAAATCGATTTGGAAAAATGTAGACCTACCTTTAGAATCGCACTATCGTATCAAAAAACAGCCTACCATTCTAATATACGCTCGTTAAATCCAGACGGTAAGACTAGAGACTCAGGCAGGCAAGACATTTCATTACAATTTTGTGGAATANTATAGTAATCACACTATTGAGATTTCATCTATGAGTATGAGTATTGATACTTGAAAATGCGATCAGAAACTGCTAAAAATGAGGGAAATAGTATATTATAAATGCGAACTATTCGATATCCCCAAACAGAGTTATAAAAGTGGATTTAACAAGACTTTAAATGGAAACTAGCAGTCAACACAAAGAATTGGACTAGGACTCAGATCATAATACCGTGACTCCTATTCAATCCTCTGCTCGCTGGCTAGGGCTCGGCTGTGAATTTAAAATGACTCGACTTGACTCGAATCAAAACTATAAAAGTGAGATTGACTTGTGACTCGGACCCGTGTGAATTGGTTAACACCCTTCTCGTTAAATAGTGTAATCTTCGTATCTCAATTAGAGTCACCAATAAATAATTGCGCGCTGTGTCATCGCGATATGCTAATTAAATACCATGCGCGCTCTTCGAACAAGCGAGATAATAGTGATACGTGTTACTCGAATGTGTCGTATAGGTGTGGTATCTCAGTTATTCATTGCTAAGGTTTGTAGTGGGAGGTTCTACTATCTTATTCAACTGCGCGGTATAGGCGGCTTATAAGAAATATGCGTTCTTACGGGTAAATGAACATAAATTATATTTCTCAGGTTATGTAAGCTATATGATTGATATTAGCGCCATATTCATGGCTCGGGCACGGAGAGATATTTCAGCTCAGGTAACAGCGACTCCGGGTGCGATGTCATAAAGGTACGTTTGCTTACGTCTATAGATAAATAACCTTCAGTAAGCTCTCTTAACAACCCAATTGAATATGCTTCGATATTATGCTAATATGCAATTACAGGAGACTCAACTATCGTTCTGGCAACACCAGGATCTGAAAATCAGGAGCTACGTTAGTTTTCTATGTGCAGGTAACCAATCGCCATATGCTACCTAAACGCTAAGGAATTAGACATTTTCACATACGGAATAATATTGAAATATCCGAAGATATACTGGCTTGCGCATCTATGTTTTACAGATTCGAATTACGGGGAAGGAATGAAGACGATATTTCGACTCTCGCTTTGAGGACAGCGCCTCAGAATCAAAACATAAGCAAGTTATGTTCGTTTTCTATCTCTAACTGATTGCNTNATGACGATATATTTTGTATTATCATCGATATTAAAGCAATATTCACTTACAGGCCGTTCGTGGAAAAAAAGCATTTTATTCGCCAACGCCAGCTTTCATGAAACAGCAAGATATGACAATAAAAAGGTATGTTCGTGTTTCTATATAACTGGCAGTCGGATGTTATTGAACGAGAAGTAAGAAATCAGGTGGTCTTACATATGTGATAAATGACACTATTCCGTAGCTGAGGATTTTCCGGCTTATTCATTTTTTTAAACATTGCAGAGTCGATATGAGGGGGAGGTTATAACATTCGAAATTCTTCAGTCCGCTAACGCCAGTCCCAACGAAAGCAAGGTAAGCGCTTTATCTATTCATTGATAATTCTATAGTGTAGGGTCGGGTACATTAAGTCGAGTATTAATTCCAAAGATCCTAGTCGAACTATAAGATTCTTCACAATAATGGATGATTTATAAGTGTAAATTATAGCAATAGTTTTATTTGGAAGCTTTGGAACTGTATACCGAGCCTTCATCGAAGTCGCGATTGGAATGTACAATTGAAGCGATGCGAAATGAGATTGGTACAATACAAAATGTAATTGATGTGGCGTAAAGCTGATAATATATTCTTCAAGTTAACATAAATATTGTATAATTCAGCTTTCCGCATACTATAACGCTATCATAATGAATATATTACTCGAATACTCGACTCGAGGTCTAATACGCGATTCATGGTCGTAACTCTTCAATTTACCCGATCCTCATAGCATGTTGGCGTGCTACGCTATTTACTGAGCATAAGTGTGATTAGTAAGGCGTCAAGATGCGAGTACAGATGCGAGACTCGTTTATACAAGTCCACAAGGGGCTTAGTCGAGATGAATGGTCTCTAAAGAAAACTGACTACACTCGAAGGGCTTCCAATTATAGCAGTCAAGGGAATGCGCGTATCCGGACTTGTAAAGTGTAGATTTGTTAAAATTAAATATAAAGTATTCTAAATCGCGCGGCGCGTCGCTAGATTCCGTAAATTTCTACTTAAATTGAGTATAAAGTAATGTCGCCGCAATTGTGCTGCAACGATGCGTAATGTGACATATAGTATTTGATATAGTGTTATCATTATAAAGTTAAGATTTAATGCTCTAATGTAACGGCATTAAAGTACATTTTATGCTTTTCAAAATTCGATTAGTGTAGATTGCTTCAAATTGAATAGAGAGTATTCTAAATCGCGCGGCGCGTCGCTAGATTCCGTAAATTTCTACCTAAATTGAGTATAAAGTAATGTCGCCGCAATTGTGCTGCAACGATGCGTAATGTGACATATAGTATTTGATATAGTGTTATCATTATAAAGTTAAGATTTAATGCTCTAATGTAACGGCATTAAAGTACATTTTATGCTTTTCAAAAATCGATTAGTGTAGATTGCTTCAAATTGAATAGAGAGTATTCTAAATCGCGCGGCGCGTCGCTAGATTCCGTGAATTTCTACTTAAATTGAGTATAAAGTAATGTCGCCACAATTGTGCTGCAACGATGCGTAATGTGACATATAGTATTTGATATAGTGTTATCATTATAAAGTTAAGATTTAATGCTCTAATGTAACGGCATTAAAGTACATTTTATGCTTTTCAAAAATCGATTAGTGTAGATTGCTTCAAATTGAATAGAGAGTATTCTAAATCGCGCGGCGCGTCGCTAGATTCCGTGAATTTCTACTTAAATTGAGTATAAAGTAATGTCGCTACAATTGTGCTGCAACGATGCGTAATGTGACATATAGTATTTGATATAGTGTTATCATTATAAAGTTAAGATTTAATGCTCTAATGTAACGGCATTAAAGTACATTTTATGCTTTTCAAAAATCGATTAGTGTAGATTGCTTCAAATTGAATAGAGAGTATTCTAAATCGCGTGGCGCGTCGCTAGATTACGTAAATTTCTACTTAAATTGAGAATAAAGTAGTTTTCCTATGTTGCCGCAATTGTGCTGCATAGTTTTCCTATGTCGCCGCAATTGTGCTGCAACGATGCGTAATGAGTCGCATGCGACCCGCGGACCGCGTGTTTGAGACCTCTGCCCTACACGAATGAAGATAGCTGACAAATGGTGTAGCAACAGGAATATACAACTTGATGGAGATAGCAGGCACGTAGTGCAGCAACAGCAATATGCGAATTGATGAAGATAACAGACACGTAGTACAGAAACAGTAACATACAACTTGATGAAGATAGCCAACACTTAACACAGCAACATGCGGTCAACCAACGTAACAGAATTAAGATTAACGTAAGCAAGGAACCAAAGTAAGATTTACAATTAATTTTGCGTCAACGTAAATAACCAATGAATGACGGTTCGCACACGCTTTACATATCACCCGATAAGAACAGCCTATCTTAAAAGACTTGANTACAAATGATTACTAAAATCAAGATTAANAAATAAAATGTATAAGCGCNAACAATTAAAGTNCTTTCAGCAACGTTGCGTAATGCGATAAATAGCATAAGATGGTCGAACGCAGATTTGAAGCGCGGATTTGAACCGCCGCATCCCACTTC
>ATSW01002526.1:0-17006 GCA_000444245.1 Botryllus schlosseri | reverse complement strand
AGAAAAGTGTTCGATATCATCAAGCTTCAAATTGGATGAATACGATCATCTCATTCGAAAAAGAAGTTTCAGTTGGATAAAATCTCAATGGAAGAAATCGAAATAATAACTATCGTTGCAACCGCGCTGTTATTTCTGGAATTCTTATTTTATATGCTATTTTGCTGTGGAGAAGAATGTGAACGTAAATCATGACTATGGTTCGCATTTGTATTGGTCCCCTACGCTTGAGTAGTAATGGAGATCGTAGCTATTATGAAAAAACGATTGTATTACCGAAAGTGAGATCTATCACTATTCCTTTTCTCATGTGAAATAATGTATCGTAGCAACAAGATCGTAGTGAAGAAACTACATGTCCGTCACTACGGTAAGATTGAATCTCCGACAATCACTGTCTGCAAAGACAAACATTACTGTTTACCGCGTGGGTCTCCTATTGTTATAGAATTTAAAGGGAATGCGATCGTTGTAAACAATATAATCGTATTCGAAGCGTTACACAACGCACGATTTTATAATGCTTGTTACTAGTTTGATATGTCTGTAATAAAAATCGCAAAACAGCTACGGCTCCTCATTCGTGTTCTAGTCAGATACAGCATCAATAGAAAAGTCGTGGAGACTACGGGAATTGAACCCGTATCTTCTATTTGCAAGACAGATACTCTACCATTGAGCTAAGTCCCCATTCAGACGAATAACATCGCAACAAGACGTTGATTTTTTGTTATTTATTACAAGAACAATACGGAATGTATAATGCAATTCCACGCTACTCGTGGTGGATTAAAACAACACTATTTTTCTTGCTGGGTGACTTGCGTATCTTCCATTGCATGTCTACGGGTATATTGAGTAGCTGGTTGGAAATAACGTTCCTTATTTTTCAAATACATTTCAGCGCTCTCTTGATCCATCGGATCATAAGGGTTCGGTGAAGCGAGCAATGAACGTATTGATATCAGTAAGGTGGACGTTGTCATCACTGGTGACCATTCCTTTTGTAAAATATCGACACATATGGTACCTTTACAGCTTACGTTAGGATGGTATATCCGTGTTTCAAATCGCATTTTAGGAGGCTTGAATGGATACTCGGTAGAATATTCGATTGATAGTCTAAACACACCACCTTCGTAGGGCGTTGCGCTTGGTCCTTCGATCGTTGCCCACCAACTATACATATTCTTTTCATCGAATGGTCCTGCTCGGATAGCTTCGTAAGCATTCTGCTTGAATTTTTCTTGTTCATATATCAATCGCTTCAAAGCACGCATGCCTATCGAATGATAGTATTCGAACTGTCGCACTTGCTTTCAAATAAATTATAATTCAATCTAATTATACATGTAAATAGAAATAGTTTACAGAATAATGAATGATATGATTAACGTATGAAATGACATGCGTCGCGCATTTCAAATCTACAACAACTCTTCATGAAAGAAGGATGTAATTCCACACTGACTCCTTGGGTAATAGTAATATCATTTCCGGATATGCAGACATCTTTATCATTAATCTTTATTGACTTTTCTTCATCCCCACTTATAATAACACATGTATATCCTTCATGACGTTTTATTTTGAATTGCTGTTTCAATTGTATCACTTCTACACCAGTTAATACTATACTCTTTGACGTTTGATTCATTATGATCTTTGTTGAAGACATGAATTTGGTATCGTTGATCACTATTCTTCCCATCATTGAGCAATTTCGTAATGAATAGAGCAGCGCATCGAACGTAACTGAAATAGTAAGTGAACTTCTCCGTCGAATAAACATATATATAATTACAAATCTGTCACGTGATCAAAGGTGTGTATGGTGCAATATCGCTAGGTTTTGGACTTGTCTACGGTATTAACCATTGCGCAATACCATAACGCTCGCTAGCACACACCCCATTATGCTGTCACGGTTCGCTCTCCTAACCCACACCCATTAACACCCGTTATGCGATCAGCTGACGCAATCATTGTCAATACAATAACGGTCACGCCCGTTATTGACATATATTGTTACCCATTGTCCCTATTGAAGCACTATTGACATATATTGTCACCCATTGTCCCTATTGAAGCACTATTGATATAACTCTTTCGCGCGCTTTTCTCTGTTTGATTTGAAATTCAAAAGTGGTCACGTGATTAAATGCTGCGATTTAATTGGTCCGCATGAAAACTAGCTGATATATACTACTGGTGTCCTATAGGTGCGGCAATGGGCGGATGATGTGGCAATGTAGGCGTGGCAATTAAGGCGACGTGGCCTTCTGGGATTGGCGGGGCACAAACGATACCAACTACACTACTCTCTTGCACAACAGGCCGCGTCTCCGAATTTCCTGTTTTGCGAAACGGACGAATTTATTGTGTCACATAGATCAAAATACAGCCGCGAACATCTGTTTTTCAAAATCGCACAATGCACTGCGCTTTAGTGAATTTCCTGTTTTGCGAAACGGAGGTTTTTAATGTGTCACACAGATCAAAATGCAGCCGCGAACATCTGTTTTTCAAAATCAGCCTGCACGAAGCGCGCTTTAGTGAATTTCCTGTTTCTGCTTATTTATTATATTTTGCGTAACGATATCGGCCGCTTTTAGCCTGTCAAAATGCAGTGTTTGTGACTCCAAAATGCAACATTTTCGACTCCGGAAGTGTTTAGTTGTTCATTATATTTTACGAATCACAAATTATTTGTTTATCTTTTATATTAGCATGTCACGACCGAGCAATTTAACTACTGAACTATTTTGAACGAACGAACTATTTAACTGTAGACTCATTTCTGCTTGTACCCTCAACATTTATGTGTTATTTTCGAAATCTCATAGACAAAGCGAATCACTATTCACTTCACAGATGTATTCTCTCGGGAACATTCAGCTCATTTCATTGAATCGAAGAATGAAATAAATGGAGCGATAATGCATGCTGCTCTATTGTATTTCTATCGATATATCTTGTGATACAATTTTTACATACAATGCTACAATGCTCTTTAAAATTCTCTACTATCCCCTGACGTCTGTCATGTCAGTCAAAACTATTATTCAATTGTATATTCTATTTCCACGGAATGAACCGGAACATTGCTGACTCCTCATTTAGAAACCCCGTCGTGCAAGGCGATTGTGTTGATTGCATGCTGCAACTGCTCTGTCGTATTTCTATCGATAAATCTTGTGATACAATTATTTACATGTCACGCTACAATGTTCTTTCAATAAAATGTGAATACCGCTGACTCCTCATTTAGTAATCCCGGCGATTGTGCTTGATTATGGCTCTTTTGATAAAAAAAAAACTATTCACAGCAAGAAACATTCATTCGCAAATTTGTGTTATTATATGGAGTCCTGTTGTGATGGAAGAAGCAATCTTGCGACTTTTGAGCGAGAGAAAGTGACTCATGGCATTCATACGTCCAGAAGTGGCAAGCTCACGCTAAAAATCTTAGGGTTGAATATGGCTTTCTCTGCTGGGGTGTTGTCAGTAAGAAGCCACTTTGACCACAGCAAAAGGCGAAATCGGTGTCAAAATCGATCCGTCAAATTCATTACCCTACCATGGCCACAGTCATTTCAATTTATTTACATTTTTATGTTACTTGAACTACTACAAAGAATATACTACATTGGAATGCCAGCGTAGCTTTTACAAACTAACCGGGAAGCGGCAGAGCGATTCACCGCTTTTGTAGCAGCCCGAATGCTGCTGGTAATATTGTTATTACAGTAGGGTTACGAGAAAGGGGGACACGTTCTCAAAATTTTCTTAGAATAACTGAGGAAAATCTTGGAATAATGGTAAATGTTTCCCACTTTGTGGTCGGTTGACTAAATAAAAGGTCAACTCTCCGCCTCAGCTCCCGAAATAGCCGTCGGAGCGTTACTCGAGCGTCAGACTCGAATCGCCATTTTTCCAATATTTAGCATTATACACAAATCATGTCATACCACATTTCCTGTGTAAAGCTTCCACATGAAGTTTAATTTTTACAACACCCAAAACGTCGTGACCAAAACCTATGTTTCATTTTCTATCATGTCTCAAGATATTTTACTTACTTTACGTTATTTAATATTACCGAGTTAACTACCAAAATATATTCCGTTAAAAGCATTTACATGACATGTTATTAGGTGACTCCAGATAATCACATGAACGAGGAATGCAAGAGACACGGCACACTAAATATAATGTGGTCTCAAATTGAACATAAAATTGTCAAAAATAGTTTGGTATCACCGTATTCAATCTGGAATTTTTGAAATCTCTCGGGAACATTCAACTCACTTCATTGAATCGAAGAATGAAATGAGTGTAGCGTTAATGCATGCTGCCCTATTGTATTTCCATCGATATCTATATCTTGTGATACAATTTTCACATACAATGCTACAATGCTCTTTAAAATTATCCACTATTCCCTGACGTCTGTCACGTCAGTCAAAACTCTTATTCAATTTTATATTCTATTTCCACGGAATGTTGCTGACTCTTCATTTAGAAATCCAGACATGCAAGGCGATTGTGTTGATTGCATGCTGCAGCTGCTCTGTTGTATTTCTATCGATAAATCTTGTGATACAATTATTAACATGTCCCGCTACAATGTTCTTTCAATAAAATGTGAATACCGCCGACTTCCTCATTTAGCAATCCCGGCGATTGTGCTTGATTATGACTCTTTTGATAAAAAAAAACTATTCACAGCAAGAAACATTCATTCGCAAATTTGTGTCATTATATGGAGTCCTATTGTGATGGAAGAAGCAATCTTGCGACTTTTGAGCGAGAGAAAGTGACTCATGGCATTCATACGTCCGGAAGTGGCAAGCTCACGCTAAAAATCTTAGGGTTGAGTATGGCTTTCTCTGCTGGGGTGTTGTCTGTAAGAAACCACTTTGACCACAGCAAAAGGCGAAATCGGTGTCAAAATCGATCTGTCAATTCCTATACTCAACCGTGGTGAACTATGGTATAGGACCATGAATTACCAATAAAAACAGTCATTTTAATTTCTCTACATTTTTTAAGTTACTTGAACTACTACAAAGAATACTACACGGGAATGCTGGCGTAGCATTTACAAACTAATTGGGAAGAGCGATTCAGCGCTTTTGTAACAGCCCGAATGCTGCTGTTAACCTTGTTATTATAGTGGGGTTACGAGAAAGGGGGACACGTTCACAAAATTGTCTTAGAATACCTAAGGAAAATCTTGGAATAATGGTAAATCTATGTATAGTCGGTTGACTAAAAAAAGGACAACTTTCTGGTTCAGCTCCCGAAATAGCCGTCGGATCGTTTACTCGCCATTTTCCCCACATTTCGCATTATCGCATTATACACAAATCATGTCATACCACATTTCCTGTGTAACGCTTCCAGATACCACATGGACTTTAATCTACACCCAAGACGTCGTTACCAAAACCTATGTTTCATTTCCTATCATGTATCAAGATATTTTACTGACTTTACGCTATTTATTATTACCAAATAACTACCAAAATATATTCCGTAAAAAGCATTTACATGACATTTTATTAGGTGTCACCAGATAATCACATTATGAACGAGGAATGTAAGAGAGACTGCGCACTAAATATAATGTGTTCTTAAATTGAAGACGGAATTGTCAAAAATAGTTTGGTATCAGCGTTTTCCTTCAGAAACCTATAGATCGTGGATGTTTTAGAAGTATGCACCATATCATAAGATTACGATATAGTAATGGATCATCGATATTATCTGACGGGCTGCCGGATTTCCCTGCCATTGTTGACATTGTGACTTCACTCAGAAACCAGACCGTAGGTAGGTATATAACAAAGAGAAATAATTAGTATTGTGTTGTGGACGACGCTTTGTTTTCAGAAACCAAACAAGAAGCGGACGATGATTGGACGAAGGTAGCCACCCGACCCCTCGCTCTGTGACCCCCACGCTTATGTTTGACCCTCTTGTTGCAGATCGCCAACAGCCTCAAGTGTCTGGGATGCGTTTTTTGATCTTGTTTTCAAGACGAACTTTGCTAATCAAGAAATAACATGGTTTGTGGACTCAAAAATGAGACCAGACGCAGTTGACATGAGCCAGCAGAGTACAAGACATAACTAGCCCATTGAGACAGTTTTTGACGTGTCAGTAATTTTGGTATTGTTTTCAAGACAAATTTCGCTAATCAAGAAAAAACATGGTTTGTGGTCCAGAAAGTTGACATGGGCAAAGAGCATAAGACAAAACCAGATTATTAAGACAGTTTTTTTATGTGTCTCTAGATACGGTCTTGTTTTTGAGACGAATTACTTAATCCAAAATTTCCTGGGTTGTTCTGGTCGCAGACAATTACAACTATTACAGATGGATAGCTATTATCAATACGCATACGTCGAGCCATAAATAACATCTTATACTATCGAATAGCCTGTTCAAAAATGCAGATTGAATACATAAAAACGTTTTGCGCAAAATACAATTCGCCACGGCGTTCGCGTGAATGTGCGCGCGTGAGATAAACCAGCGCCCGTGACCTAAATCAGCGCATCGCCGAGACATCAAATTCATTTGCAGATCTTTTCTCCTAACATGNGTTGGTTATGCCCANTGCCCATCTATTGGAATACTTATNATNAANAATTAGTCGCACAGAAGATTNTTNNANCTGGAAGTAAAAATATTTTACGAAATAACATGCGCGGGTTTTAGCAATGTATTTTCTGTTGCTGTTGAAGATTACGCATATTGAATATTTTTGCTTTTCATACTAATACACCAATACTGCCATGATGTTGTTCAGCGAGCTACAAGATCTCCGCTATTGATATGACAGNANATTTATGTCNGTAAATGGCTGCACTTCTGNTGAAAATGTTTCACNTCTTTNCCGTAGTAGCCTAGCGAATAAAACGAAATGNACCGGCACATCAAAGCTCCGGTCGCGATTCTGGTATTGAAAGGTATTTTCNTGTCTGCTCNAGATTTCCGTCCACAACGCGCAGGTCATTTATGAAAATTTGACGACCAGCAAAGCCAATGGCATCAAATCCCGGTTCCGTCTAATCAATGCACTTTCTTGATTCAAAGTATTTTATTCGTCCATGATTCACGAGAGAGGCAAGAAAATTCGGCGTAACTCTGTCAAAACAGTTGACCTATTTTCATAGCAGTGTGGGCAAGGAATATATTTGCAATAACTTCAGTTGCCAATGCTATATATGGTTTCATACGAAGCCATCATTGTACCCGTGATATGTTTTCCATTTGTTGGTGCGACATGTGGTGGTTTGTTATTATTTCGATTCGCTGTTGTATTACACGTGTGATGCATTATTTCATATATTGTGCCANGCGACTCGACATGTCATTGCCACATATGCCGATATGCATAGCCTACCTGATATACTAGACGTTAGTCTCACTATTGCGCTGTTCGGCTGACAGAGGCAATAAATGTCGGTGTAACTATGCCAAAACATTTGACACGTTTTCATTGCAGTGTCTGCCAGTGAAGCCATAATTGTACCCGTGACATATGTCTTTTCCGTTTGTTGGAGTCAGATGTGGTTTGTTTTTATTTCGATTTGCTATTGCATTACACACGTGGTGCATTATTTCATGATATATTGCGCCATGCAATTAATTCTTTAACAAAAATATGGCTGAATGTCCAATGTCCATTGTCAAATTAGCGAATAAAATAGGTGTGTAGAGTCAGCNGTCGAGTTGTGCACTTCGAAACTGATTGCTGCNGTGCGCATGTCGTGAACACTGGGTTTTCAAAATGCCTATTTGTTCAATAGACAGCCCTTGTCTCAAAGCGATTGTCTACATCACGATTATCGATAAAAGGCTTGCATAATATGACCTAATCTTTTTTCAAATGCCCAGTAAAATATCAGTGAAACACTGTATTTTATATTGCAGGTATGACTACCTGTCAATCCAACCACTATATATTCAGTTCTAGTTGTTGNACAAGAGCAAGGTGTGTTTCGACAAAGCACNATCTAGTACTTAGTAACTCGTACAAAGCTAATATATACACCGGCGCGGTGAAATGAATCATTGAACGTCGTCGATACTAGAATAACTCACGGCGCGTGTATGTGCGCCGAATGCGAGACGCCTGGCATCAATCGCGCTATATCCAACTGTAGCCATCGCTATATCAGCGGTCGTTACTCTCGATTGTATTATCGTAAGAACCTCACTCAGGTCATTTTAGAATCCTGATATCCTTGCGAAATCAGNCAGGCGATGATTCTATCCCGAGCANGTCTNTGTATGACGTAGTCGCAAATTCAAAAANCAAATTCTCTTTTATTTTCNAAAAGTTGAGAACANTTCTTGGTATAGGGGCATCACCTGTTTCTCTCTCGCTTTGAGAGTAGCTCANTTGGTTAGGCGGCTGTNTCNCGATTACAGCGATATATTGGGTGTCGGTTCAAGTCNCGTGGTTCNGATTTTATGAACATTTTNCTAAATGCNTTGAAATTTGGACTNGAGGCCGGCCGTTTCAGNTNGGTTAACTTAAANCCCATTCGGATTACGCGTAAACATAAACCTACCTGTCAGAAACTTCTTCATTGGATTAGTGACTTTATGATTGAGAATCAGTCCGTATACAATTTGTCTAGTCAACTCCATTCCATTTTCGTTAAGATCACTCGAAATGAATCTCTTCATGTTCGTTCGGTCGAGACTCGCAACATGTAGCGCGCAGCAAAATTCCTTAACACACAGTCAAAAAATACACTTAAAATGAAAATATACATTAGCGGCAAATTAGTCCAATTTCGAAACAAGAGGAAAAAGGAGTACTTTCATATTTACTATATCACACTATGGGAACACGGTTGATACTGCGGCTTGATGATACTGCATATTCATAGAAACACATTCCCTATTACAATGGCACAGCTGCATCCAGGGTGGTAAGCTCGTAAAGGGCCCAAAATGAATTCGCATATTAACAAAAATATAGAGAGGACGATACAGCTTTAACATTGTATTCGCGCATCGCGTGATTTATTGAAAATACCTGGTATTTGATATAAGCACCCGTCCAGTTCAATGAAAAAAGGAATATTTTACAAACAAAATATTTGGGCGTCTTCCATCACCACTACAAGATTCATTATTATCAGATAAAAAAACCTTGGCCGAAAATATGCTGTGAGAAATAATCCTGTGCTTGTGATCTGAGCGACATAGCACAACCTTGGCACCCCCATAGGAAATGCGGTGTCCCGTGAAAAAATGTTAATTTGTAATCGCGTGCGTCTAGCGTAAAAATTACTTTCCGTTTATTAAGATGCGTTTTGATGAATTCAATATCTTTTGACTGTATAATGTCGTGGGGTTGCGAAATAACAACATAAAACAAATTAAATAATAACAGGCACATCAGAAATTAATTTAAACGTGTCGTAATTTTTCGAAGTCAGCACCTCTCTCAGTTCTACTTGTATATCTGATCAAAGGGGCCGAGAGAGGGCGAAAACCTGATAGCAACTTATGCAATTACCAATATTAGAGACAAAATTCAATCCTGAATTTTTTTGCGCTTTGCGCGATTATTACCAGACACTACTTCCCATCGCAATAAAACATGTTCTACTAGTAGTGATGAAAGGCGTGTCCGGTGGTAAAGCGATACTGGATTGCTAGACTTATATTCACATGTACAGTAATGGCGGTTCCCATTGTGTTCCGAAGACACAGAAGAATAGAAGCGTAATTAATATTCCACACACTAAACACAACGAACATTTTCTTAGTCAGCCTAACTACTTACTGACGCAAACGTCATGGTATGGAATTGGAAATAACCAACGATGTTTTAGAACTGGCAACATTGTGTCATTTTCTACAAGTTGTGAGTAATTTTGAACGGATAGCTTTGAAATTAGCCAAGTGAAACATATTTATTGCAACGAAATTCATCAACTTAACTAACCTGCATTGTTTGATGGGAGAAAGCAAAAATATCGTCAAAAGAATTGGCGACAACTTGGTCTTTCTCTGGATTTGTTCCAGCAGACAAGAAGTCAATCAGATCTTTCGGATTGATTCTCAAGTTTTCCAAGTAACAACGTGAGAAAACGAATCGATTTTTCAGCATTCCATGGAATGCCAGTCTCGTGATATCGTCATAGTTTTTAGGCGACAAGCGAAAGAAATTACGGAAAAATGCTGACATGAGGCCAGAAATGCAATCTGGCAAGTTTTCTGAATTCGCTTGGAATATTTTCGTGGTGTATTTGAGAAACATAGGATTTCTACATAAATTTAATAATTTCATGGAAGTATTCAGGAGTTGATCTCTCATCATATCACCGTCAACTGAGTGTCCAAGTGCTGCAAACCCGAGATTTTCATCGTCAAATCCTCTCATGCCGACTACTTTGTTTGGTTTCTGTTCAACACTCAGGTTCCAATAAATATTCCACCGAGACGTTGTCAATATGCGTGCATCACGCCATATGCTTCCGCCCATGATTCTAGTAATGATTTTATTGACTCTGGAATCATTTATTCGACTGTTTCTGAGCTGGCTTTTGACAGCAAAGTCATCTAAGCACTGATCTAGACCGTCAATTACCAGTAACAGCTTGTCCGAATTATCTTTCAACCAGTTTGCTCCAGCACGTATCTCCCTTACAGTCAATTCAGTCATAGGATCATATGCCATTTGTTCCGTGAATAAGAGATCAAAGGCATTTGCGGTACTCTGGTAATTAAGTTGGGCTGCTTGGACGTAATGAACAAGTTGTACAGTACTAAGCGCTTCAACATGTCCATCAGCTACAGCCAAACAATACAGTCGTGAAATGGTTGATTTGCCCGCTCCTGCCTCTCCGAGGATCATAACATGTCTGGGTTCTTTGCCCTTCACGGGATCATGAAATTGGGCATGCGAGATCGGTTCGACATCGCTACCAAACACAGTTTTGCTATCACCATGACCTGTATTCCTGGAATTGGCATCGTCGGCGCTTTGCATATCAATCACCATTGTTAAGGGAGAAGCAGGCATATTTATTTCTCCTACTTCATTTCGCAGATGCTGCTTCGTCTTCGCTATAAATGCATTTTCTAAAACATTTCGGCAGTCAGGTCATCGCGAAGAAAAGAATTATTTCATTTATGCGCTGTATAAACAGACACATGAACTTGTCTTTAGACATTGCCTTATACGAAAATAAGGGTTTTGATGTGTGCTCATTCAAGAACATCACCAACGCATGCATTAATTATATCGGTGATTCTTAGCTTTTTTATATTGCAGCGCCCTTTTTCGAAAATTGTATGGGTCTGATGCACACCATATATTGAGGACGGTGACAAAAACAATGGGTAAGAGTCCGGTCGGTCTTTCCGGGATCTGACTTCACTATTGTAAATAGCGTGAATCACGTCCGAGGACCACTCTATTAATTAAGGCTACGATAATTGCATCTTGCATGTTCTATATTCGGAATCAAATCAAGGTTGTTATAACAACCACCGGGTACGGGTTCATGCACGCACTTTTAGCGAAAAGAGATTGTATTTCCACCCGTGTAGGCTACGACACTTGGTATACGGGGTGTGAACATACAGTATGCACCCATGGCACACGGAACCAAAACCCAGCTGAGACCCGTGCTGCGGTATAAATTGAGTACAACACCTTAATCCAAATTGTGAATGATCGCGATATAATTATAAGATATGTTACGTTTTCGTGTAGGCTAGCACCTATTTCTGTCCTTTGGTGAGGAGACATAGTATTTTTGCTAAAGATGTACCGTCTATTTCGAGGCCGGTGTACGCATTTCTAACCCATGATTTGTAACGTCTATGTGAGGTTATGGGTCACAACACTGACCAGTATCATTCTTTATGATACGATGAAGAAATATCCCTAAAATTAAATTTTGTTGCTCTCAAATATAGGTATATTTAGTTAATCATTTTGACCAAAATCCGCAAACCCTATTTAATGTACAACGGGCTCTCACTGTTAAAAGTGGCACAGTGCCTCTTTCTTTTATTTCGACACGCTGTGCGATAAAGGATAAAATACCCAGTTCGAAACATTTTGTGGAAAATAACTCCAGCTATCGTGACGGGAGTGGTTTAACGGGAAATTGGCGATCTAAGAATACGCTGAATTCATTTCGCATGAAATAAAATATGCGATTGCAACCATGGTTGTGTAGGAACTCGTATCCTACTGAGTAGGTAACTAACTACGTAACTCGAATTTCCATACTGAGAACGCCAGACAAGTTCAGCTACACTCAATCTTTAATCACAACAACAAATATAATGAACATGTTCTCTGACTGGCACCTTTTGAGCGTGCGAGTCAGAGCAGTACGAATGTATCAGAATGTTAATATTCGAACGATAACGCGTCAGGAATAAGCGTAATACATTTGCGAGTCGCGATCGCTTGGATATAGTTCGTAGGTGTATTATGTGCAGCTACACCAGCATATATTTTGCGCACTGCCGGACGAATAATTTCGAGAGTTGGAAGATTTTGCCGAATGCAAATTTGCAATGAGAACTCTATATAAGCATATGTCCTTACTAAACTGTCTACTACGACACCATTTCTCTTCATCGCCGCCACTCAATCGTACCTCCAGTCTTAGCCAATTTACTAGGACCAGAAACTTTCCGCACCCTATAATATTCATCAAATCCAATCTAACAGTTTTTGAGCAAGTGAAAATTTAAATCCGAACCAAAATTTTGTAATTCGTAGTTATCAGGAGCTTCTTTTCCTTTGCGTATATTTTAATTATACTCACCTTATCGGTATTATCTTGATCGCTGACGCGTTACCATTACTTTTAATTTGCCTCACTCAGCTCTGAGTAGCCTATTCGTTTGATTACATTTCATTGAGCTGTCCTGTAGCCTATTCGTTGTTAGCCACTCAAAGTTTTGGTTGCTAATTGTTGCTTGAAACATTTTTCTGTGCTTGTAGTTTTCAGAAGCCTACTCAGGATTGGGAATAGTTCGAATACGTTCGATTTTTTTTTAATTAAAGGGTATTCTACGTATCATGAATGAAGCATAAATAGCTTGAGATGATCGTTGCTAATTACGTCATTATGGTTGATAAAGAACACCTCTCTACCGAATCAATTACATGTTTAACAGTAATTGTAATTGTAATTATTACATTAGGGATAGTGTGAACGTGAGGTTGACGATCGCGTTCTGTGTGTGACCTTCGGAAATTTAGAGGTTCGCGTTCACAACAGTAGTACCTTGGTAGGTTCTGCACTGTGAACCTTTTTGATAGATTGCAATTTTCCCTTCATTATGACATATTTGGATCGAATTCAGTGTATTTCAACTGCGGGCCACTCTATGCCTGGCGTTGGCAGCATAAAAAAAATCACAAAACGAGCATGCACCTTGACAATGTCCAACATTTTACTTGCTTTGTTACAAAAGTTTGCTCGAAATATCCAGCTTTCTGTCAGTGAATATTTAGTGACTCTGTGCTGTGAGCTTGACCCGCAACCACACAACATCACGAGCGACATGCACTACATGTAGTCAGCAAATGATGCTTATTCTACCAATTAATGAGATTGATATCGGTTTTGATGTAACAAATCTAGCAGACGCACGTGGTCAATCTTGACTTGATATGTTCACTGTATCATTAAAACCAAATCTGTGCGATTGAGGTGTTGGCTACAGCTGTATAACTTGTGGGGTAGCCTAATATCGGTAGCAAGTATAGAAGCCTGTTTTACACTCTGCTCAATATCAATGTAGCAATACTCAGACGCCGAATAAATACATTGTCCGGTCTGGCCAAGACCGGTAGGGCGTAAGCTTATATTCCCTGGCAAGTCCTCGTCGAAATTGTTGGCAAAGCGACGGATGATATTGATTTCATGGGAGTGTTATATCATTTGATTGCCTCAGTTGATACATTTAGCGACGTTTAAAACGCCAATATGTACTTCGGCACTGTGGCATTATGCGGCCCGAATCGTCGCTAGGTATCGTGTACAATATTATAGGCTATCACTTCATTGAAATATAGGGTTTGAATTGGCAATATGACGTCACGTGACGTCATGAGGTTCACGTGTTTAACAGTAATTGTAATTTTTATTGTCATTTGATATTTTTAGCATTGAGTAATTGTAATTGTAATGTAATTGAAACATGCAAGGGAGTAATTGTAATTGTATTGATTATTGAACTGAATTTATGTAATTGATCCAACTCTGGTCAAAGTAGCCCATGTAGGTGTTCAAGTGGAAGTAGAATTATCGCTGTAAAAATTTTCCCTCAATTACGAGTATAAGTGATCATTTCCGAGACGTTTAAGATCTACTTGAAGTCGAAGTGGAGAATTAAAGATAGGAAAGTACTCAAGTTGGGAAGATTGAGTAAGTCCTACTTGCGTACAAGTACGAGCAGTACAAGCACATTTTTACTGATCACCTCTGCTTACCGTTAATCACCGGGTTGTACTGGTCTCCTGCAACAACGTTCACGGTAGGATTTTCAAAATGTTGAGTGACGTGATCCCCTTTCGCAAGAACTGCATGAAAATGCATCATCGGATTCTAATATATATTTTAATCTATAGAAAATGCCACTAAATTCCAGAAATACATGCGTACGAGGATATGATTATCTTTTGGAAATAATTTCGGTGGACTCGACAAGCAGGAAAATGCCATAAAATTATAAATACGAAGTATTACGAAACATGAGGAAATTCCTAGCCACGCGGGTATTCACGAATGCGTAGAATTCTCTTCAATTCAGGACCTTCATAATGTTGACTATAAGTAATAGAAAGTAGTAAATAACGAATATGGGTCATTTTCTGAACATAAAGCATCGGAATTGCCTCCCGGCAATGCTAAGTCATCGGGACAGAATCAATACTATGCCTATTATCGTCACAGCGGCATCCTTCAAGCAATTTCAAATATTGGAGCGATGTGGGCTATTCATTGAAAAGCGACCGCTATGTGAGCATTAGGTAACGACTAATCTTTCCTTTTACGATCATAATGTGAAAATAAGCACTCACTTACAATGCTAGGCTTCGATGATGAGCCGCGACCAGTCGGGTCATGACTTCCTTCTGCCATTGAAACAGTTTGCTATCTTCTCGGGCTGTTATATCAGTTTAATAAATCAGCAATTATCCTATTATATATAGTTAGCTGTCGTATTGACACATTTGTGGTGACACCGGTAAAATTTGTATGGCGACAGAAGACAGCTGTGATTTTGTAATAGTCACGATCTTACAGAGGAGACTATCCTTGGTAATGAGTACTGGACGAATCTTGTCATATTACCTAAGATCAGTTTGCTAACTCGATCGGGTATGATACCGATACTGGTTTGTGTTAACCAAATAGCTAATTTTGAATGTTTCGTCCACTCAGTAAGATGTGGTTGTCAGAGTGCTTCTTTCCAATGATACCTGAATACCATTACTTATTTTTCAAAATTCGGATTCACTCTTGCACGTCTACCGGCCGCGATTGTTGCAGCGCGGTTTTTCGTCGTACTGTTTCTCGCTTAGTTTACAGAGTGTATTTTCAGACAGCGACGTACTGTTCGCGGCGTCTGTCTCTATGGTTATCGCCCGGTCAATTTCACAGCCCTTTTGCTTCCGTACGGAAAGTTAGTCCAGAAGAATTTCCCGTGCCTGTCGTGAGAGCTCAGTAGAAAGTGTGCCTCTGGATTTATTAGCTGGCGGGGATGAATATATGAAATAGTTGCATAATAAGAGCACTTTTTAGTTGTTTTCTTGGTGTATAATAGTTGTGAGAAATAGGTGATATGGGAAGGTGACTTTACACTACAAGCTGTGAATATACATTCCACACGGCATACCATCACTGGTACAATACTTAACATGCAGTATTGTGCAGTAGTAAGCAGTGGTTTTGAAATGTATGGTCGCTGGTTTTTGACTTGTATTTATGCCATTATATTCTATATTAGAAGCGCGACGCGTCTTTTGCATCTGGCTGCTTCGGCAAATCTGGTGCGTCAAGAATAGGCTAACTCGGCCACTGGTGCATTCGCAGTTGTTGTTGTTTGCGGTATTCATAGAGTTTTTCTACTACTATACTATAGTCATGTACACCAGGCCAATTTTCATCATTTTTATTCCGTAGCTGCCGACTTGTAGCACGACCAAATTCTATGGGCTTTTATGAGACACCGTATACTATACACCAGTGGTTCTTAACCTTTTTTCTTCCAGCGCCCCCTTTCAAAAATTATCGTGCTCCAGCGCCCCCCCCCCAACTGCATATTGTAAGGAATGCAATAAAGACAATGAGTAAGAGGGAGGGTCGTAACAGCACTTCGTCAACCCCCTAAAAAGATTGCCTTGCGCACCCATAGCGTGATAAACCGAACTTCTGAGGGCTTCGCCCCCACGAACCCCATATCGTGATATTGATGGTCAGCAAAGTTTGTGTGGCCTGGTCGCCCTTGGTACCAAAATTTTCTATAATGCATGAATGAATAGGTGGTGATTACATATATAAGTCGCTATATACTTTTTATCCTCTCAGTCCACGTAATCAAATTTACCAGTAGCACTGAGTGAGCTGTTGTATAGGAAAATAAAGGCACGTAATTAATAATTAAACATATTCGGGCGTGCCCGCAGGTACAATTATTCGTTATCAGGGCCGTAACAGCACTTCGTCACCCCCCCCCACCAAAAACAAAAAACGTTGGTCCTGGGCCCCCACCGGGTGATAAACCAAACTTCCGGGGTACTTCACTCCCAGACCCCCATTAGGCTGGCCGCTATTTGCTGATAACTTATTAGGTATCTACATTGGGTGTCCATTTACTGATGCAGCTATTCTCGCTTAGTCGCGCGAAGTGCAAAAAATTTCACTAATTAATGATTGAATTGGTCAATATCATCGGGAATTGCATGTAAATTGAGATCAATTTTTATC